>JAPYZE010002541.1:0-15803 GCA_030522805.1 Leptomastidea abnormis
ATATATACGCGCGAATACACTTGCTGTCCGCCCCGCGTAATCGACTGCTTTTTTTTTTCTTCAAAAGGGTTCGTTTGGACCCTCTATGCTTTTTCGGTAGGGTGACTTGGAAAATTACGAGGGCTTGCGTGGAGAGTGGAAGAGGATTCTGGTCTTGTCGATGCGTACCTATATCCATTTTGCCATTTTGGCTGGTCTTTTTCGATGTTATATTGCTGATAAGGGATGTGGCTGAAATATCTCTCGGTTGGGAAAATAAGAGATGGTTTATACTATATGTATAGTTATGGGGGCTGTAAGTAATTGATGCTTCTTAATTACTTTATACGCAATTATTGAGAACTAAATTTTATGTGTTTTTATTGGTAAATATTTTTTATTTTATTTTACCTGTAAATAATTTTTATTAATTTTTAATTACAAATAGAAAAATCGTACTGAATTAAAAATTTTTTAACAAAATTGTGATATCAGAAATCCTTAATTATTTCAATGTTATCTAAAAACCATTAGTAACGTAATATGCCTTACCACCCCAAGTATCTAAAATGTGATAAGATAAACTTTTCGATTAAAAGTGAAATGTCGTCAAGTATCCAGACACACTTTCAGAAGTCCCTAACGAGTAGAGAGATCATCATTGGCATGACCATTACCGTCACCACCATATACTCTCATCTTTCTCTTTACTCTCTTTCTATTTCTCTCGTTTCCCAGTTAAAATAAATCGCAATTGCAAAAGTTTCTCTTCGAAAACTTAGCAAGGCTCTCCTATACTTGCCTGTAAAGAGCGCGGTAAAACTTTTTGGTAGCGCAAATGACGCAGTGGTGGTTCCTGGAATGTACATTTCTAAAAAGCAAGTCGTCGGAAAGAAGAGAAAAAAAAAGGAGGATTAAAAGACGGTGGAAAAGACACGAAGGGAGAAAATCAGAGGCGGTGAAGTTCAGAAAAAGAGGTCCTACTCGAGAAAAAGCGAATATTTGAAGCGAAGGGAGACAGACTTTTGAAAAGCAACCTGCACACAAGTAAGAGGGATGAAGACGAGACAACATTTACTGCGCATGATATCCGAACCAAGCAAATACGTATGTATTTACTGTCAAAGCCGTGAGCTTTAGGAGTTTTTAAATATAAAAGAAAAAAGTTAAAGGGGATGCGCGCATGTAAGAGAGAGCTGCGATCGAATAAGCGAGAAAGCGAGAGATAGTCGACTCATATTTGACGTAGTTTCTCGCTGAAACCATAGCAATAGCTCGAGGGCATATTATATGTACGAGAGAGAGCTTCGACTAGAAATCCACTGTAATTATCATCTTTAATGATTCTCTAAAGGTAATTGCGCTGTGGGGTACTATAATTTTCGGTAAAGAAAAAAGAGAGAAGCTCTTACGGCCATAAACTGATGTGGAGCAAAGTACCCGCTTAAGCGTGCCTGATATCCTACTCAACCTTTTGAAAATATATAATGAATATAGTGAGAGAGAATTAGTTTTTCATCGAGTTATATTCATTTTTTATATCGAAGTTTATATTAAATTGTGTTTTTATCAAACTTTAGAAGCATAAATGACAGTTTATTAATTTTTAAAGAAAAGGTAAAAAAACTATCGCAAAAAAGGAGTATCTAATATTATATTGATGAGGAGATCAAAGTTATTAAATAAAAGTACCAAAAGTCTTTTTGACAAAAAAAAACTTTTTCATTGTTAAATAGACATAAATGCATACTTTTTCCAAGTATTACGTACAATATTGAATTCATAATCTCTAATAAATTTGATTTTATACTTGGTTTTATATCACAACTCATCCCTATACTCTCAGTGTAATGCGATGCAATTTTCAATGATCCATATTACCTATATAGCAGTAACTCTTACCAGCTTCCGTGGATTTTGCATCATAGCCAGTTAAAGCTTTCGCTGATGAAATTAAAAATAGCACGTACAGAGTAGTAGTAGCTGTGTCTTGTTGTCAGCTTTGACAAATTTTCAACAACGTAAGCAATCAGCTGAAAAATTTGATGAGAAGCAATCCTTCTCTCTCCCTCATCTTACGAATATTTACGCCTCTCAGAATAAAATGCAATAAAGAAATATATTTGGAACATTCGAATTATCTACCAAAAATAAGCACACACGCACATACATTACTATTGCCAAGAAAGAAAATCTTTACCTATATACATTTGTATTTGAAAAATGAACTTTTCCCATATATGTTTACTCTCTCACACTGTTTTTATATAAAGTAAATCAAAATCAATTTGGCTACGCTTGAACAAATTCTTGATGCACCGATTTTTCGCTTAAGTGTGCCAAGTATACGTCAGAATGGCTTTCAAGGATAGTTACGTTGAATTTACGAGATTGCCCGTAACTTTCAGATACTCTCTTCTTTCTCTCTCTTTTGCGCACGCGATATAAAGTACACTATTTCAATTTGGCGCTTTAATTAAGAAAACAAGCGTGCGCGAGCGCGTTTTAACATTAGCCAGTATAAATATGTCCGACTCGCTTTTATATTATGCATGTATTATATGCTACGTATTATAGAGTAGCCTAGCATAGTAAAATAGATGCGTGGGCGTGGACTAAGACTTGGCGTATCTCCCATTTTCACACAGCGCTTCAAGTTTATTCTCGTCGTCTCTCTCTCTCTCTCTCCCCCGATTATAATGCTGTAATTTGTCTTGAAATTTATTATGCTAACTTGGTGATAAGGCAAATATAAGCCCTAGCAAAATATAATCAAAGCTCGGTTATTATACCCTATATATACGCGAACACTAACCCAAGCTAGAAATAAAAGGAGACGCAAATTGTTATATAAAATATAGACATAACTTATATATTATACCAAGCTAAAGCGGTGGTTATTGAAATTAACAAGAGCAGCAGAGAAGAGAATGAGAGAGTGCATGTTATCTATACCTCTAAGCGCCGGCTTATATCTATAACTTGTTCAATACGATACAACAGGTAGTGAAGGCAGGGCTCTTTAAAGATCGCCACTCGATTTACTTCGAATTTTTCTTTCTTTCCTTATTTTTCCTTCTCTCTAGCTCTCTTCTTTTACACGCAGCCCCTGCAGCAGACAGATAAAATCTTGCAAAAGTCTGGGGGTATAGATGTAATCTGGGTATATACACATATGCGCAGGAACGTTCAGCGGCCCTGATTAATCGGCGATAGTAAAGCAGCAGTGGTGGTAGGAGAGGAAAGAGGTACTCGTTTCATCCGCGGCCTAATCGCAATGGTTGCTGCAGCTCCGTAGCTTCGGAATCGCACGATCAATCAGCTCTGGTGCAACAAGCTGGATCCAGTGTCCGGAAAAAGAAACCAACCCGTGTGCGCTCTGGCTTATTATTCACGGGTGTCCAGGGCGCAAAAACCACCTCCTCTATACGTATACTATAATCGCCAGAGAGTAGAGCAACTTTGGTCCAGGTGAAAAAACGATCCTAAATCTCTGGTACACGAGCACACTCCGGGGCGACAATTCATCATCTTTAGCGTGCATTTCTCATGTGATCGACATTATTCGCTCTCTTTCATTCTCTTTTCTCGTATACATGTTCTCGTCCAAATATCCAAGCCCTCCCACGCTCGTATTTCCATCAAAACGCGAACAAAGAAATCCGCTCTCTCTCTGTCTGTTATAATTTGGCCGGCCCGAGAAAATCGGTGCTCGCGGATAATCGTGACCCTGCGCGCTCTTGCTCTTTCAACTCCTGCCTCACCTCTCATATACGTTTTTCTCCTCTATAGTGATTTTTCTTTTTCCTATATTGCTGCCAGCAGATCTGTTATAACGTCAAGGGTATTAGCTTTCTTCTTTTCAATCCATATACCTAATACGCATTACTCAGACCGGACTCTTGCCGTGCAATTAAAGTCTAGGCAAGGAGAAGTCACCGGAAGAGTGCGCTTTGGGAATCAAAAGATCGCGAGTAGCCCCGTGGTAAAGCCGGGGGCAAAAAAAAGCGAGCAGTTTTCTCAAGGAAGGTATATAAGAAGGAGAAGAAGAGTAGCCAGCCGGGCCGTCCACACGCGGATAAGCAGGATAATTGCGTCATGATTGCGCTCCATTGACGATCAGTGGAAACGGATATTGGCCGACGAGTGTGCTGCTGCTGCTGCTCGCGCAACCAGACCGACCGATCGAGAATGAGAAGAGACGCAGACTGTGTGGTAGTGTGTGTGTATCTGTGTAGCCGTCTTTTGCTACTACTACAACTGCTGCTGCTGCTTCGTATCAGCCCCATAGCTCTCTCTGACGTTCTCACGAGCAAAATTATTCCGGAAGAGGAGCGGGACGAAGATAGCTGGGTTCAGGGCATCAGGTGGTCGACGTTAATCACCCCAGCCAGCCAGCCAGTGCGGAAGGAGAGAAAGAGAGAGCGAAGCAACGATGGTTAAGCCGTCTCGCCACGGGGCAGAAGAGCGCGAGCTGGCTTGCCACTACCTATACATGTACACAGCATAGCTCTTCGAAATACGCGATAACTCTGCGCCCTCGCCTCTCCCCCCTCCCCCTTTCCACATTTTCTATCTATTTCTCTTCCTCTACTTCTCATCCACCATGCAAATCAGTGGTGGCGCGCGTTCGCTCACTTGCTCGCGCCATTAAAAATTGTTAAAGACGCCCGAGAGCGACCCAGGTTTACTAAATATACCTATATGTATACATACATACATATACATATACGTAGAGAACATATCCTACTTTTGCCCCTCGCGGGCATGCTGGATAATCGATCTATCAATCAGTCGGAATTTTTCACGGCGTGTCCGAGAGAGAGAGACCATCTTCTTTGCGTGCACGCGATGTCTTTCATGTGGCTTTTGCTTTCCCGCGCGATGCGTAACGCGTATTAAATTAGAGCTTTAAAAGATGCTCTCCTCTCGTGTGCCTTTTTGCGACAAGTTCATTTAGATTTTTTTTTTAACTTTTTTTTTTTGAGTCTATTTTTTATGATTTGATAAGTCGTTGGAAGGCTGTGTGTGCCCTTTGGCTAGCTATCCGTTTTAATAACACGTCTTAGGATATATAGAAGACATAGTGGCAATGAATTTGTCTATGTTATATATCTTAGGAGCTTTTAAAAACAGCTCGATCAAAATTATATAAGAGCTTTAAAAATAAAATTTTTTAGAAAATTAAAAATTTTGTATATTCTGTTTTTTTATTAGATGTTTTAGAGTTTTCAAATGCTACATTATAATTTACGAATTGACTAAAATATAAGTGTGATAATTCAATTTACATAATGCAGTACAGAGCTGTTTTGAAAAAGAGCAACAGTTTTATTATTTACAATAAAGCTGCAGCTATTTCTCATTTCGTATTACCTATCAACATACGCAACTGAATTTAATATCACACCTTGTCATAATCTGTCTTGCCATCGATTCGAACCATCTCCACGTCAAATCAATGTTTCGAAGATAGCCGTAAAAATATGCGGATCATAACGGTCTGATACTGTCGGATGAGCCATACAGCAAACGGAGATGAGCTGCAGGATACTAACGCCTACACACAGAAGAGAAACAGCAGCAACAGCATCAACAACCGCAGCGACGCATCTGTATATACATATCCAGAATCAGAGAGAGAGAGAGAGAGAGAGAGAGTGGCAAAACGGTATAGGGAGTATATATACATGTAAACTATCGATGTTTCGCGCACTTCCACTTCTATGCTTTCCAACTCTATTTCGCGCATTTGTGCAGACGAAAGAAGAGAGGAAGAGAGAAAGCAATATCAGAAGCCATAACCACACGCAGAGGCGATACTTTGGCTACCGTCGAGCTTAATGAGAATGACCGAGGGAGAGTGTGTATAGCAGGGACGGCGAGGAAATGGAAGAGAGAGAGAGAGAGAGACAGAAAATTCTACCGGCTTGCAGAGAAGTGCTTCAGGGCAATAGCGGCAGCTACCTTCGCTGTACAAATACCAGCTTTTACCTATACATGCAAAACAGCAGCAGCAGGAGGATCATAGTGGCAACAACGATGAGAGAGAAGTTGTACAGATAGATAGATAGATAAAGGTATATGTATACGAAAGAGGAGGCGCCATCACAGCCACGAGTCTCATTCGGTTGGAATATGGAAGTCCTGTGCTCTCGATGGTGTTTCTCCCTTGGTTTATACCCATCGCCGCTTTATTAGCACCGGCATCGGGGAAGCTTCTGACGCCGCAAATAAACTCCCTCTCAATTTATAAAATACAACCGAATCTGCCGAAAAAATATTCTACTGAAGCTTACTTATTTTTCTAATGCTAATGCTTTGATCGATGAACAAGTATATTTTATGAAGAATTTATTTTCTCTGGTTGGAATAACAAACTAGTGTATCAAATTTTCAAAAACGTTATTTTTTCGATTCTCACACACAAGTAGCCAAGCCCATACCCACTTAATCTCAACCAATATTATAAGTGTCGTTTTACGCCTGTTTTGCCTAAGACTTATACAGTCTGATAAAGCGATGGTCTGACCAATGGTCATGAGGGCAGACATATGGGCGATGATGGATAAAGTCAATTGCTGATCTCATCTATTAGAGCTAACCATGTGTCAGGCTAATCTTTTCGAAGCGTGGCTGTAAGTTATGCTGCATCTATACTAACTGCGATCTTCTTCTCATCGTATAGATCTAAGAACTTCCCATTCCGGCGCTACGAGCCTCGCCTCACGCGATGCTCAGCAACTTGCCTTCATAAATGCCACGTGCCAACTCTCTATAACTCTAGCACTGTTTCTTCCTCTTACGGACCATTTGGCAGCGTTTTGCGATCCCCGTCTCGATTTTCACGTGAATTTTTGGTCTTGCAATGCTTTGTCCTGGGTGTAAAAGACAATATATCAATGTTCTGGAAGGGTAGTAAGTATCATATATAGAATTTGAGATAGTAAGTCGATTCTGAATATATTAACACCAGCTGAGCTCTCAAAAGAAGGTGCCTGCTTTGTCGGAGTCAATGTTTCGCGAATGAAATAAACAGACGAAGATTGTAAAGGAAGAATACTGTGAATAAATATTTTGGAATGATTTTTTTTATAGCTGATTCTGTGTTAAACGTAGTGATATGCTCGTTTGATTTTATTTAAGGGAAAAAATGTATAAATTCACTTGCAAAATTAATGAAGTTATACTGTTAAAAAAATAATTTTAAATATGTATGTCGTTTTCAATTTTAAATTAATGTAAAGAAAAGTTTAAGAAATTTTATATAAATAAAATTGATTATAAATTAAAATACAAAATTTATACATTAAATGATTATATTTTTTTAAAAATTACACAATAGAGTAAACTATTAATTTTTACGATTGCGTAATACATTAAAATTAATAAATTAAAAATGATAATTTGATTCTTACGACTTGTGCTCTCAATAACATGTAGTAGTTTCTTTAACAAGACCTTGCAAACAACTCTATTAGTACAATCCCTCAAGCGCCCTCAGGTAATGTTTTAAATTTCAATTTAATTGTATATTCTATACGTCATAAAAATCATCAAGCCTTGATATATTGTAAGACAATAAAATTCAAATCGTTCTCATTTCCGTGCTCTAGCATCAAAGTCCCATATATATGAGATGTGTGTTTATACGTGTGCGTTTTCTCTATTGCGTGCAAAGTTAAAGTAAGTCATTACGTGTACAACAACGTAGCTTTCTCATCAACGAAATGGAAACTACTGTAACAACTACACTACAGTACATGCGTGTATGATCACTACCATTCACTTGTTACGATACATACGTACACGTGCGTAATGTTATAATGAAAACAGCTTAATCTAATATGTACAATTTAAATATAAAAAAATGTTACTTAACAAAAAAATAATATGTTATTTAAATAAAAAATTTCCTTATTGTATTTTATGTATTAGATAAATGTAAAACAATTGGTATAGAAATTGTATAAATTCGTGATTCAATGAATATAGGTACTCTATCAACAATTTACCTTTACTATTTTTATTCCAACATATTCATATATCACAAGTAAAAAATATTTGCTAACTTTCTCAATTTTTTTATTCCAATATACACACGTCCACACACATACGTTTGCAACCTGTATCAACAAATCGATGCCTTTTAATTTCAGAGAGGAAAAAAATAAATTCGACACCGCGTTTACCAATTTAATTAATCCATCGGAACGTAAGGTTTGCATTAGACCTTCATGATACATATTTGCTCGACAAATAAATGAATATACGCACGTGCTCGTCTCTTTCTCTGGAATGAGCAGCATAGCATCTCTCCAACTTTCGCTTTTCTTCTCTCTTTATCTATTTAGTATTAAAAAAAAAAAAAAAGAAACCCTCGGTTCCGCCTTTAATCCCTAAGCCTCGGGTTACATACACTATACGCGTCATGCGCTCGAGATGTGGCGTAGTAAATTTTTTTTTTCCAAGATACGCACACACATATATAGCGGATCGAGAGGAATAGGGCGGACACGATGAATACGCGTAGACCAACAAACCGAGATTCTAAGCCTTGTAGACATTGCCGACTCTCCCCCTCTTCTATACTCTCTTTTTTCCTTTCGTATCTCTAACCGATGAATTTATTCAGCTGACATACAGGCTTAAACCTCGCGTCATCGAGGATCTTTTTTTTTTTTCAATGTTGTAATTGTCCTTCCCCTTTCCCCCCTCACTGTCCCTGCCTTTTTTTTAATGGGGAGAGCTATGACTTGAGAGTCGTCATTAGGTCACAAATTACAGAACGATTTGATTTCCATTTTTTTTTTCTTTCTCTTTCTTACTACTCTTGAAAGAGAGTCTCGGGTTAATACTCTATATAGCATGTCAGAGACAGAAAGAATAAGGGGAAAATGATAGCAAGAGACGTGGCTTGCTATTTTTTTTTGCTCCTATGTATTATCTTACTGCTGTGTAAGTGCCACTGTAAAACAAGTGGTTTTCGATTGCATAATATATAAAAAGTGTTTTTTTTCTTTTTTTTCCTCATTGATTTTATTTAACTACAAACAATAACGGAAGAGCAAAGGTACATATATATATTTGTATGTGGAAACCATTAAAATATATTCATACGTATCAGCTGTCTATGTTATTTGATAACAGGTTAGCCTAGCACTTAGAGCTTGCTTCTGCTGCTATTTTTTTATAAAAATATCACGTTTGGATATTTCTTTTTTAAACAAGAACTGTAACTATTATACAAAAAATCTATAGTCGATTATGTGTATTAAAATTAGCATCGATAGTAAGCAATACTTATATGAAGTCATCGAGTTCAGCGAGCCGTGGTATTGGCTTGTAAACCGCGAATTTATATAAACATATATAAAACGCGATACCTTGAAATAGCGTTCAATACAAAGTCATAAAAAAAACTTTGTTTTCTTTCTCCAGGGCTTCCTCAATATTTGGCCTCTCGTCGATTCTCAAGGGGGTATCGAAAGATGAGACTGAAAGAGGCGACAACAACGAGGAGGAAGAGGAGGAGGAAGAAGAAAGTCAACCGGCAGAGAAGGCAAAAGAGATCTCTCTGAGATTGAAACTTTCCTGGAATTGGATGTCAGATCGAGCGAAAGAGAGAGAGAGAGAGAGAATCTTATCGCACGTCCTGCAGCCGCCTATGTGTGCTGCCGTTTCTTTTTTCTGTCTCGCGTGCGTCGAATATTTAAAATAAAAAAAAAAATAAATAGGCTGGGAGAAAAAAAGAGTCGAAAAAAAGCCGAAATCGTCATCATAGTTTTGTTTTCTCTTTTACGCGAGTCACGCCTATATGGTTACGTGGTGTATGAGCACAATGTCTCGTAATAAATTGAAGAGCTCGGTATGCTATTATAAAACCACGATACCTATACATTTATAATCCTCTATATTATTTGACCTAGATGAAAATATAAACTTCAGTCTTTTTGACACTTTAATATAAGTGTATTTTCGACTATGGTATTAAGAACTTCAGAATAATAAACGTTGGGAATCGAACCTACGACCTGTAGATTACGAAACTTATGCATTACTAACTGAACCAGTCCAATACCTACTTAGATGAAAATATAGAATTTCGTTATGAATTAAAATTATATTTGAATTATAACTTGTTCACATAAATATGTTTTGGCTTACATTTTTCCTGCAACACTACGGCATTTGCAGTCAAAAAAAGTCTATATAGAAAAAAAGGTACAAGTTATAATTTACAAAAATGTCGATAGCAACTGGTTTCCGACTAATCATACACGTTTGAATTAATTCTTGATACGCGCGCGCTTGCTTTGTATTAAAACCTGTTACGACTTGCTCATCGCCAAGCTGATCGATGGTATTTGTAGATAAAACAAGCAAAATATCTACTTTCGGTCTGGATATAGAAAAGAAGAAACTCTACCTTTCTCGCATTTACGATCTTTTAAAAATCATGAAACCATGAACGATCGGCAAGTTTTAAATCGATTTTAAAATAATTATAACCCGATAGACACAGGAGAAACGATTTGATTATACTCATAAAAAAAGATAAATTTCGTAATCTTAATTAGTGGTTATCATCAAGAATGTAAAATTATACAAGAAATTAGTGTGAAACGATATACCATAAAGATAAAAAAAAAAAATTTCAAACATTAATTTTTATCTTTTTCAGCGTAAATATGTAGAATCTTGGAATAATTTAAATGAATTTAAAATATACACGACTAGCCATTCGTCACAGTAACATAAATACAACATAATATTTCTTATGATAAGATTATTCATTATTATAATTGATATAAATTTTCATATGAAACATTTTTAAACAAACATTTATAAACTCTTAAGTGCTTCATTTTACATAAAAAATTATTACGAAAAAGCAGCGATAAATAAATCTACATCAAGTACAATAATTGCATTTATAAAGAAATAAACCATTGAATACAATTTCACGAAAGTCGAATTAAAAAAAAAAACGAAAATTAAATAAAGAAGTCGTTAAGGCGGGCTTTACGAGCTCGCGAGAGATAAAACCTCTCTCTCTCTCTCTTTTACTCGAGCTGGCTCGAAAATTGGGTGACTTTTTCTTGACGACTCACGAGAGCCAAACGACATCGTTTCTCCGCAAAAAACGCTGCTTACTCGACCCACCGAGCCTCGAGTATATAAGTCACTTCTACTTTTTTTTCTCGTACTCGTTTCTGTATCATACTCTAGCCGGTAATTGATATGTTAATTCATTCTCGCGGATCTTAAACGAAGCAGCAACGAAAATAAAAAAAAAGGTAGAGGACTTTCGCGCTTCTGCATTTACGCGCTTCGTACGATTTCGTTCCTTTGGTGATAAATCGTCAGACGCTTATCGCGTTCGGTTTTTGCGACCCTTCACGTCGCCGAATTCCCCCCCCCCCCTGTAGAACTGTAGCTTCAAGGGGGGGCCAAATGCCCGTCTCGTTTTCTCTGTATCCTGGCACTAGGTATATAGCTCCCGTTTCTCGTCGAGCGATCGCGGAAGACCATTTGTTTGCTCGTATATACAACGGCAGCGAAGCGGAATTGTTCTGTTGCTGCTGCTGGTACTACTCGGTATAACTCGAATTACCCTGCCGTTTGTTCTGACTTTATAGAAATTGTAACCGCTACGTTTTACTCGAGCTCAAGCTTACAAACTATACAAGTTTCTTTTTGTATAGTCAGACACGTATTTATCTAACTGGTGTGTATACCTACGGTTGTTTTATTTGTCTTTGCAATTTTTAAGTGAAAAATTACTATGGTTTTTAATCGATAAACATTTGTTTTAATGATTTATGATTTGTAGTACGTAAAAAAGGGTATATGTTCGGGGATTTCAGCTAATAATTTTTCAAAGTAATTTTATTCTGCTTGGCAATCGTTTAAGAATTTTTTTGTTTAAAACAGCTTTCAACTGTTGCAATTTTTTTTTTCTTTAAGTTTAATAAATTATTATTGCTCAAATATTCATCATAATATTAATATCCTATAATTTAAACTTGTAAAACCAAAAGTTATGATACCGCAGACATAATTTAAAAAAATTTTTTTGTTAAAAAAAACTTGACGATAAACTTTGTAAAAATCAATATACGGAACAGATCAAAGCAAATCATTCCAGATCGCGTGTGAACCTGTGTAAATTATGTAAAACATGATGAAATTTAAAAAACTTGAAGAAAAAAAAGAAGAAATTTATTAGAAAATCGGCTAAGTATGTAAATACATAATTCTTGAATATTTTCTGAAATTTTTAATCATTAAATTATAGCTGAGCTTAATAATATGATCAATAAGTAACATCACAAGTACATTTGTAAATATACAAACAAAACATAAAATAATTATACACAAATTTCACCAGCATTCTTACACATCTACCAACATAAAAAAAAAAGAGAAAAGAACTATTAAATTAAATAAACAAGCAAAAAAAAAACCTTATATTCATCCACAATTTTTAATCTGGTCTTCGATAACAGCAAATAAGTTACACATAATACACACATACAGACAGATATAGAAAACCGGCAAAAGATAAACGCGCGTTCCAAGAAGTCGTCGGCAAATGAAAACATAAATAAGTCAGGAGGTCGCAGAGAGAGAGAAAGATCTCGAGAGTCGCGTAATTAAGGTAGCTTTGGCAGCAGCAGCCACCTGAAAACGACGACAGCGGCACATCTCCGTTGCTATACCATGGCAGATCGGTAAATTTTGAAAGGTAGGGCGGCAGGAGCAGGAGCAGCAGCAGCATCAGAGACAAGGTCTCTCCCCCTTTCACCTCACCTTTTTTTAATATACACCACTAATGCGTCATGGTGTGTGGACTATGGCTTCTTCTTTTTTCCACGTTTTTCTCGAGAGCGAACGTTCTTGAGAGATATAATATAGAAAAAAAAGAGCCACTATAGCCAGGGCGTGCACGCACGAGCAATTCATCAATCGGGAGAAAGAGAGAGAGAGCAGGACTATTATCGCGCACTGATCTTTTTCTCTCTCTCTCTCTCTCTCTCTCGGCAGAAATCGTGGGAGATCGGGACTTGGCGATAACGGACTTCTTTCGTTCGACTTATATATGCGAGTAGCGTGCGCACGGCTGCTGCTGCTATTGCCTTATGCTGATACATTACTCCAAGACTCTTTCGACGCTTCTCTCTCTCTCTTTCTTTCTTCTACAATATGTATATACCCAGCCGCGCATAGCTGAATTTATAATTGAAATGTTTTCCGCTATCCGGGAATATCTGGACCCCAAGTTCTTCCCTCCTCTCTCTCTCTCTCTCTCTCTCTCTTCTATTTTTACTGATCAGAAGCCAATAATTTCAATTCTCCCCCCCCCCCTGTTTTCTGATGCAGGACTGATTTTGCATATAGACGTTTCTATGCGACCCGCTGCGTTTCGGCTTCTGATGATAACTCTCACGAAGCGGTAGCTGTTTCTTGAGAATACGATGCCGACGTTATAGTAGAAAGTAAAGGGGAAAGGGGGGGGGGGTGGAGGAAGGGGTTCTCTTTTGACTTGCTTGCGCAAGTCTTATTTGAGAATATATGGTCCATTGAAAATGAAATTAAATTAATTTTAATTAAGTCGAATTTACAGTGTATATCTTAATGCACTATGGAATACAAAAAAATAACAACATAATGTATATATACGTAGCATATATAATATACGTAATTCAGCTTCTGATGACGATAAACATGTACAACGAGTATTACTTAGCAAACGATACAGTATCTTATTCCTCCACCTCCTTTTTCTTCTTCTTCTTTTTCTACAGCTTACTAACCCCCTGTTTTTTTGCAGATACAATGATGTAACGGCTACTTAATTCTCATATTAATTTAACATGTTAAAAAAAGAAACGCTTTAACGCTAAAATAAGATAAAATAAAAAAAAATCGATAAAATATTCGTGTGAACAGACTTAATTAATACTACATCTTTCCAAGTATCTGTTGCCTATCAAAACTTAATTTATTTCCCGTTGCATATTAAACAACGTTTCTTATGGGTGGCGCGTTGCCTGCCGACTCTACTGCGCCGCGCGCCGTCTCCTATATATACCCACCCGTTCTCTTTCTTTTTATATACCAATACACACACACACCAAATGATTATTACACATATTTTCTTAATCCTTGCTACGAACAATCTTTTTCTCTTTCTCGATATATGTATACTCTATAATTATGAAATATTGCAAACAGACCCATTAATTCCGTCTGATTTCGGCGAGCATTGATCTTTTTTTTTTTAACAGTGTCTGGTTCAAACACGAAAAATTTTAAAAAAACATAAAAAGAGAAACCAGTCTTTCTCAGCTCTCTTATTATACCGATCTTGATTTTTCGACTAATTCTGCGCACACAGACTAGCGTAACCCATATAATATACACAGCTTCCGTTTGCATAAATTTCTCCCTTTCCTACTGATCATCTTTCCCATGCCAAGCAAGAAGAGACAAATACGTCGATAAGCTTAAATATAACCACGCAATATAGTCCATCGGATTAATCAATAAACTTTTTCGTCTCGCTATAAGCACAAAAAAAAGTTCAGTCGCACTGACTCAGAGCACACATACTTGTTCATTCGCAGAATCGTTTTCTCTCGGCGGCCACGACCTAAGGCCCCCCGGCCGTTCTCGGAAGCCAACCCGTTTTAATTGCCCAAGCGGACGCCCGCGCAACGAGTATTTGTCGCTGCTACTACATATTATACGCAAAGCGGCGCCGTGAGACACCAAAGAGCCGCTGCTGCCCACCCCTTCCCCCTCCTTTCACCCGCTAATCGCGCAAATTTATTCGCTTATCGCCGTTTATCATAAGCACGCCGGAGAGCGACCTCCTCCTCCTACCTATACCCCATATGTAGGTATACCGAAAAACCAGGCTAAGAGTAGCGCGTGTTCCGCTAACCGGGCGGGCCTCAAGCTCATAAAGCTATCGCGGTGCGATTAAAGAGCCGAGAGAGTCGTGCGCGCTTTATGCTAATAATTTTTGGTAGAGGAGGGGTAGAATCATGGGTTATGTGGGGGTGCGGGAAAATCGTTATATATAGATGCCTGTATAGCCCGCGCCCAATTAACATAATCTAATCCGGTATAGGGAGACTGAGACACACACACACACATACAGTAGCGCCGAGAGAGATAGATAGAGTGCGAGAGTGTAAATTTTACCTTGCAAAAAAAAAGCCTGGGATTTATTTTTGCGCAGCTGCTGTATGTATAGTACTAGCACGACGTGTGCAAATTCTAATTGAATTGGAAAAATCGGCAGCTCATTTCAAATGAACTTTGTGTTGTTATATATGTATCTGCTTAATATGACTTTAAAGTTGTTTTTGGTTTATTGTAGAGAAAGCCAGAGTACGTACCACGTATAGAAGAATATACCTCAGCAATTTTCGTGAATGAGAAAATTTGAATTCTTACCTGCAACATAAAAGCAGATTATGATTATTATTTTGTTTTTTTATTTATATTTATAAATATATTTATATATAAATAATATAATATTATTTTCGAGGGATATACATTACATATATGAAAGAGAGATTTATGTATTAGAAGAGAGAAAGAGAAACTCATTAGCATTAGAGCCGTGTGAAACGTATTATCATAAACATATTTTCCAAAAGCGATTCGGCAGCGAGAAAATATCACAGAAAGACGAATGCAGTTTTACACACTCCTTTCTAATTTTCGTTAAAACTATAGTATTTTGTACACATACACACACACATATGCATACACATATACGTTAAATAATCTTATATATATATATA
>JAPYZE010002542.1:0-15802 GCA_030522805.1 Leptomastidea abnormis
ACACAACACAAAAAGAAAAAAAAAAAGGAGAAATAAAAAAAAACAAAAAAAAAAAAAAAAAAAAAGAACAGACCGAGATATTATTGTATAGACAGATAGTGAGAATGAAAAAAAAGAGATATAGAGAGCAGAGCGAGGTGGAAGAGGGGGAGGAAGGGGGGAAGAAGAGTAGGAGGAGGAGGAGGAGGAGGAGGTGGAAGAAGAGAGAAAAAAAAGGAAGGCATTGTGCATAGGTCGGTCGAGTCGGCACGCGGCAGCGATGCTCTTGAGATAACGCGAGCGCAAGCGAAGCGCGTTTTTCGAGACTTGCTGCTTGCTGCTTCTGGCTACGCTTAAGAGTTAGCTTGGATATAATGGACGGATGTTCCGATTTTTTTTTTCTTCAGTCGTAGTGAACGCCAATGCTCTTGACAATGTGCTTTTTTTATTATTTTTTTTTTCTTTCTATTTCTTTTCTTGGTATATGGACGACGGGAGCTTTTTCTATGGGTGCTATAGGCGGTCTATGTGAGGTACCTATATAAGAAAAGCGCATTGTGTTCGCTACTGGACTTTATGGTGGAGTTAAAAGAGAGAAAGAGATGATGATTTATTTATTGCCAAGGATGTATAACGCGATGTAACGGGATTTTACGGGATGCACTTGGAGTTTTTTGATTTCTTTGCGATTGAGTATATCTGTGGTAATGTAGTTTATTTTATTATGATGTTAGGTAAAGAAAGGCTTGAGGCTTTAAATGATTTTTTTTTTTTATAGTGTGCAATTTTGGGATTGCTGAGATAAGGTACAGTTGGCGGAAACGAGCTGTGTAAATTACTGAAAATATTAACGTTGTGGAGCGAGCAATTTATGTGATTTGGCAGAAAATAAATGTAAAAGATTACTAGTTTCTGATTTTTTTTTTTTTTTTTTTTATAAGTTGACTTACGAATTTATTTAAATCGTAAAAATGAGTATTTAAATAAGTATTAGATAAAATCCAGTGATTATATTTAAAATTTAAAATATTTTTTTTTTAAAGGAAAAAATTCATTTTTTTAAGCAGTAATGAATGTACATTCATGAAAACAAGTGTATAAGCATTAGCAATGAAGTTGCAAGAAGTAAAAAAAAATATGCTAAATTTAATCATACATACATACTCACACACAAAGTTTACACTTAAAATTATATTTGCAAAATACTTTTAAACTTTGTTTAATATAATTATTATTTACTTTTCGTCATTTCGTAACTTGTACAAATTTTTCCTCTGGAATTACGAAATTTTTCATGTGCTTTTTCCCGAGTTATATTTTTAAAACAGAGTGTGTATACATTCTTCGAAATAATATTGACATAGATGCGAACGCGCGCGACTCAGAAAAAAAAAACTTGCAAAGTAAGCATCAAAATTTTTTTTTTCATCCATTAAATTATTTTGTCTTCATAATTACATAAAAAATTTTTTTTTAAATATTATCATTTAAAAAACCCTGCAATACATTTCAACCAACAAAAATTAAAAAAAAAAAATTAAATTCCATATTATAAAACCCAAATCAAAAATTCATAATTCCCTGTCAGCTAATATTTAACCACACACACACACTACCATCGCAAAATCACCTTATGCACAAAAGCGTTATAATATCCGAAAAGGAAAAAAAACAAAGCTCTCCTCTTCTAGCATTTCACCGAGTCAGCTGCCAGAGGAGTAGCTGCTAGATAGGTATAGGTATTAACAGCAAGCAACGGCAGCGGTCTAGTAGCGCAGCAGCAGCACGATCTCGTCGTTCGCGCGCGAGCGCCACGGGTAATATATATATATGAAAAGAAATCTAGAGAGAAAAAGAGAGGAAGACGAAGCTCGTGTTACGAGAAGAGTAAAAGAGAGAGATAGAAATAAAAAGAGAGACGGGGCGCGGCGCTTTGTAACACTTTATAAAACGTTATATAGGATAGAAGGAGAAAGAGAGAATCAGCAGGCGCGCTGCTGCTGCTGCTGCTCCGAAACTCCGAAAGAGAGAGAAATATATATACATATATAAGTATATACTCACAGCGGAACTTGGCCTGGTGCTGCTGCTGCTGATGCTGGATCTGTGTGGCACTGCTCGTCATAGTGGCAGCTGCTTAGGTGGTAAGACCCGCCGGCAATAGTAGGTAGTTGTACCAGCTATACAACAACGACTCGTCCTAATATTAGGTGCTGCTGCTACTATACTTCTAGTCTTGGTTATCCTATAGGTGTTCTTAGCTGCTATTGCTGCTTCTGCAGGAACTGTAGTTATGACGAAATATCGTAATAATTGTTGTAATTGTCGTCGTCGAGGCAAGAAAGTGCCCGGGCGCAACCGCCTTATCATGTTCGCCTTAGAGAGATCCCTGATGCGCACTGAAATCTAGACCTCGTTTCAGGCCGCTCGTCGACTCAGCAGCAGCTTGGCTCTCTGGCGCGCGCTCGCACAACGTTTCTCTCTCTCTCTCTCTCTCTCTCTCTCTCACTCGCTCTTTCTTTCTCGCACTCTCTTTTCTTATATATGTATTATATATCTCTATCTCTTTCTCGCTCTTTTTCCAAGCCTATACATATACTATATATGTAACGCTATAAGCTGCTGCTGCTTGCTTGCTGCTATATACTCATACTGCCTGCGGCTCTCTTCCCCCTCCCACCTAATATTCAGCCGGCGACGCGATCGTTTCCGTCTCTCTGATGCGAGGAGTAGTATATATAGGTATATAATGGTATAGTACAGTGTAGGCTCCTCGCATTGCGTCGACAAAGTTCTCTTCTTTTTTAGATGGTGGGAGGGAACAACAAAAAAAATGCGCGGATTCATTGGTGCTGCCGCGAGCGCTGCGAGTTAGCAAGTATAAGAACACTCGAGTAAGTATAAGTAAGTAGGATGACACATGCTCTTGATGCTGTAACATATATAGCTTCTTTTTTAGAGACTCGTTTTTATAAGATCTATATAGTTATAATATACCATACCAGAAAACCTTAGGAGCCATAAAGACACACGCACCTAATAGCACGCATATAATACACGCTTCTATATTATTTGATTTTGCCTCCTCCACCTTGGAAATGAATATCATGTCGCCATCTATCAAGTAAACGACGAAGGTCTATGAAGTATGTATCTTGGAGAGAGCTTGCGATACATTCCCTGCAAGTAGAAAATTGGTACCGTTGGTTTTGTAGCTAACTATTTTATCGACGCTCCGCCCCCTGTTAAAGCAACAGGTATCTGTTGCTTCTCTTTCTTCTTTATGTATAAGGTACCTACTTTAGTTTTTTTTTTTTCACGCTTGAGTGCGCATGCACATAAGTATGTACGTATGAGTAAGTAGAGTGTATGAGTATATTAGATTTATGTTGGTGTATGAGCTATATGTGTCTATACACTTTACTGGCGAACTGTACAGAGGATTAGTGATCGACGATACTTTAGTTGCAGACCCTTACTGTAGACCTCTCGTTTTATTTATTTTTTTTTTCTACTTCTTCATCTCGTTTTACGCTCATTAGGTAATTGACTGGATACGTGGCCTTCCTCGTTCTCACGGTGATTGAATTTTTTTTTTTTAATCTCAATTGCTAAGATAATTGATCTTTTACTTGAGATCATATTTGATGATGAGAATTTTTGAGTGAAGGAGGTTTTTTTTAGACACTTTTGGAAATGATCCTTTTTGATTGTTAAAGATTTAAAAAAAAGGGTGTGTGATTTGTAATACGATATGTCTTTTGAATAAGAAAAAAAATTGTGAGATTTTGATAAGTTTTCTCTTTTTTTATTTTTTGGAAAATAAATTTGTAGTTTTTAATTTGAATAAATATTTTTAAATACGATGATAAACGAAAGCGATTAATAATGAATCATTTGATTAGACATTAATTTTGAAACATCATCGTTGTTAACAATGGATCAATCATTAGTTACACAGATAACAATTTTAAAAAGTACATTTATCATTTTTATTTCAAATAATCTCGTGCAATAATTAAAAAAAAAAATTAATAATTAATTGAATGATAATACGAATAAGTATAAAAAAAAAAAATCTCAATGTCTTTTATAACACAAAAAGAGATACGTGTACATGTCTATATCTTGGTATTAGTGTCGATTAAATTCTAAGCATTAAACGTCTGAACTTCCGAAACGCATCGGATTTCCCCCCCCCGCATATAGTCAAGAACAAATACCCTTACTTGTCTCACACTCTATGCGCTTGTAGAACTCACGAAACAATTGACAGCTTGCGTCATTTACTTCTGCATCGCTCGTTTGGCTAACTAGAAAATCACACTGCGCTTTTAAAATTGTATAATTTTTACGTATTTTTAAATAACTCGTGAATTTTAAGATACAACATGAAAAGTTATTATTTTAAATGAAATACAATTATATATTATTTAAAATACTTGAATCATCTTTTATTAATTTGTGTTTATAATATTGCATTAAATCGATATTTTTTTAATAAATATATCAAATAAATTTCAATCGCCTTTCATAAAAAAAAAAAAAAATGGATCATATTTGATCCGACTCAAATCACAAGCTAATACAAAAAGTCATAAACCAGCATTCTCTATAAAGTAAACAATAAATAAGTATCGATATAGGGTACACATACAATATATAGATAGATTCTCTTACAGCAAAGAGAAACGAAAGCTGTACAATAATATAACGCTCTACATTTTCGTTCGAGATCGGAGCAAGCAAAGCGGGGGAGAGAAGAGAGCATACACCCTGAGGCACACAGAGACGAAGAAGAAGAGAAAGAAGACGAGAAGGGCGCGTGCGCGCACTCATTCAATGTATATGTGTATATATAAGTGTCGGTATAGCCCAAGAGAACACCTGGATGCGACCGATAGTTTCCGGGAATTTTTCTTTTTCAATCCCGCATCCTCGGAGCCTGAGTACACACACACACAGTACTCTACAACCCTGCAAATGGTAGAAAGAAAGATAGAGATTGTACGAGAGAGAACCATCAGGCTCTCAAAAGCAATATATACCCGACGGTGGTGGTCGACCCATCCGGTCGTCGATACTCTTCAGCTTTTTCTTCCTCTATTTTTTTTTTTATTTTACAAACGGTGCCGAAAAAACGGCAAAAAGGAGAATTATATGTTTCTTCGCTTACATCTATACTTTTCATCTTAACTCAGAGATGCAATGTCTTGAAAAACTGACCGATGCAATTCATAACCGGTAATTTACACAACACACACACAGCACTGGGTTACGGGAAAATCAAGGCCGTGAAAGTTTTCGTATCTTTGGTATACTACGTCCTTGGTGTACTGATATATATTTATATATATTTACTGATGTATACACTATATCTTGCATTTAACTTTCTTTTTCTGGTATATTTTATTTTTGCTCTGGTTGGTATATTGCGAATCTGATGATAAATTCGGATAAATGTGTAATGTATGTGTGCAATGATGTACGTTATTACAGATGATATGACTGGTTGTATGCACGCCTTCAGATATATTTTTTTTTAAATTTATTTTCGTCATTCGGCTAAAACAGGTTCGATGGGGCGAGAATTTATTAACCACGGGAATTCACGCGTGGAGAGTTTTGCAATTTTTTTTTTCGGCTTTACTGATTGCCTTCTCAAAGAGGCGACGCGTTTGATTCTGCACCAATTTTCACTGAGAAAAAGATTTACGTGTATACATTTCATAAAGCGAGTATTTATTTATACGATCGAAAAGCAATATGAGTGTGTGTGTTAATGACGCGCGTCTTTTTATTTATGGCAAGTTTTAATTTTTCTTTCTCTCTTTTTTTCAACATTAAATTCGAGCACGTAAAATAATCCATGAAATTAACTTTTGAATTATCATCGATACATCTTGCAAAACTTACTTATCTTACTAGCAATTAAGCTATATCTCATAATAAAAAATAAATTTATATTTATAAAAATGAAAATAAAAAGAAAAAATTATTTTTATTAAAAATAACTTCCATGTGATATTTTTGCAAAACACCACATTAGTGTGTGTGTGTGTACCTATTGTATGTATTCGCGTTTGTTTTTTAAACTCGTATTTTATCGAATACACGAACAGGATGGCAAAGAGGGTACATAAAGAAAGTTCTTCTCGTATATATATACAAGAACCGAGAGACTATAAATGCTGCGGTAGGTTTAGAGAGGAGACCAACATCCTCCTTGTGTGCCTGTTCATATAGTCTCATACCCTCCTCCCTTTTGTAACAATGATCGAATTACCGCAGCGTGCCATGTCGCAGTGGTATATACAGAATACATATATTCACTCCTTACTCCCCCATCACTATAACCAACCCACTCTCCTATCCTATGTTGTTATAAGTATATACTATACGGACAGTGCACAGAAATAGCTAGTAGGTATATACGCGAAGAGTCGATAGTTAACATTAAAAGGACAAAATCCAATAACAAGTAGAATTTAACTTTTTAATTTTTGTTAATTTTTTATTATTATAAAAATTGTTTAATTTAAAAAATTCTTACCATACAAATAAAACGTTATTTTGAAAAGTTATAAACGTTTAAGATTTTATAATTTTCATTTCAATTTTTTTTATTTTCCAACTTGCAATTTAAATGTTAAACTCATGGTACTTTTAAAACCGCAAACATACATAAGATAGAAGCAATAATTTTGCTGAATTTAAAAGCAACTTAATAAATTATCCTTTTTTAAACTCTTTTTAAACTCTGTTTGAATTTCTCAATAAAACCGTAATAAATCGTAAAGCCCCATATATGTTTGAAGCTCATCAAGTGTAGCAAATAAACTATCACTTATTTCGTATTTATCTAGCTATGACAACTGCATTTACCAATATCCTATAAACTATTTATTTTATTTTAAATTCATTACAGGTAGTTCAATCCTTTTTGAAGCATATAATTTTTATTTTTCTTATAAAAAAGTATACTATAACTTTGTAATTTTGCATTAATTTACAACATAACTATGATTACGATAGCAGACAATTCCTGTGATTTAAAAAACCAAAAAAATAATAGAAAAAATTCAAATAATTAAAAAAAAATATATATATAAAAATACAAGATGCTGGCTCGCCAAAGCTGCAGAAAAACAAATTAAAGTATAAAGTTCAGAATTGCGCATTGTGGGAGTCGTTCTCGCAGTTTGTATTTTTTTTTTCAGTTCAAGAAAAACTCCCTGGGAGGCCAAGGAAAGAGAGAGAGAGAAAAAGAGGCAAACGAACCACAGGAAAATAAAAAGAAAGAAAGAAAGAAAGAGCCGCGAAGCCAGGCCGCTAATTTAAAGACGCACTAATACTTTTTTACCTCTCTTTCTCTTCTTCTTATTCCTCTCCTTTTTTACCCACAATCACACAAGTATATATATTCTTTGTACACACACTTGCACACATACAGAGAACTCGAGAAATATTATTATCGGCTCTTTTATATTTTAAACTCAACCTATACGTACGCAAGCGCAGTGCGCGCATAATACACACCACCAACACCATTCTCCACGTTCGCGATGTTTATTGTCCTATCAGATCCCCTCCCCCTCTCTCTCTCTCTCTCTCTCTCTTTCATTCTTTCTCTTTCTCCTTTTCTTTTACTTTTATACACACTCCTTTATGTTTCTCAGCTCGTCCAAACCCTTTCCTCCATGTCTCATTCTAAGCTTATTCTGTCCCTCCCCCTCCCTCCCTTCTTGCTCATTACGGATCTACATACGTGGCTGTGAGCTCAAGCTTCTTCTTATATACTTTCCTCACACGTGTATTTGTATATTTGTATATTATGTGTGCTATGCTCATAGTCTTATATACCGGTATTTCTCTGCTGGTATACCGCTGTTTGCTGCTGCCAGTGTATATGTGCATGTGTTTATATATATAATACGATTCTCACGCATAGCCAGCTTTCTTTGGGGGACTATGTATAAGTATATATATAAAACGCGACCGATTATAAGTGGTGCACAATGTCAGTATCTCTCTTGTGCATACAAAACACATGTGGGAGAAATTAAATGCAGTTGTGTGTTAAAGAGAGAGAGAGAGAGAGAGAGAGAGATACAGAAATATAATATAAGTTTTAGAAAGATGTAAAACATTGAGTTATAAAATTAGGATATGTTTATCTGTTAATTTATGTAAAGTCTGTATAGGATAGAGAGGAGAGGAGTTCAGAATTTGAGGGTTCATATTTGATGCGTGACATTTTTAAGGGTTTTCTATGTATGGATCATCGTCGCACCCTTAAAGATTTAGCCTCAGATTTTATGTGTGGCTTACTATTTTTGGGTTTGAGAAATATAATTAAATAGCTGGAAATGAGAAGGGTACATAGCATGTGTTATGGCACAGGCATGGCCATCAGGCCCAGGCATGGGCACAGACACAGGCGAATTATGGTAAATGGCTTATGTGCCCTTTACGTTTTCAGCCATTCAATTTTTAATCTGCTATAAAAATAATACATAAATTATGTTATACGATACTTATGAAACATTGAATTAAAAAATCTCAATTTTTTTAAATTTAATCATAAATAAATCACGCATACATATAAAAACAATAATGTTCATTATAAACCCGTACTAATGAAATTCATTTAAAATATGTTTCAGGTGAGTCATACAATATCAATCAGTCAGCATATAACCATGTTACCAAATCTTTTCTGCCACGTAAGTCTTTCTATTCGCATTTAATTAAATCACTCAATCGCAAGCATATACCTACATATATGCTAACTTTTTATGCTTTTTATATTCTCAACCATAAAAATACACTCACACACGTAAAAATGTTGTGGACGTTATTAAAATTAACTGTACATCAAACCGCGATAAACTATAAATCCCTATCCTCAAAAAGCTTCATTCCACACTTGATGAGCTATATACACACTCAAAAACGATTCGTCCTCAAAAAAATAATCCAAGAGAGCTATGTACATACCTATATACAGGCATTGAAATTTTAGCATAACACATATAGGTATATTGTGTATACATGCAAATCAGAGTATGTATACCTACGTGTATATTCAAAACGACCATATACACCATCATTCCTCCTATCCGCATTCTTGCGTCTACCTATATACTAACTTCTTCTATACTATATAACTTTCTCATTTCTATTGCGTTTACTTCTTTTCTTCCTTGCACTCCTTTTTCTCTTTCTCTCTTTCTTTCATGCCATACTCGTCTTTCTCGTTTTTCTTTTTTTACTACAAAAAAATTCTCTTCTCTCTCTCTATAGCAAAAGCTCTTGTAAGTTTGTACTCCCATTTTTCCTTTCCTTCCAGGCGTTAAAACCGTTTTGTAAAAGCAAAAACTATGCGGCGAACGCAGCAATAGCAAAAATGAAAAAATAAAAATATATTAGAATATAATTCGTGTTCGATCGATATCCATCCTTTCTTTTAATTTTCTTACCACCCGGTTGTTTCAAAGTGTAGTCTTTTTGGTAGATTTTGCGTTTAGATCGAAGCTAGAGAATAAAGAGAGAAAAAGAAAAATAAGAGATGAAATAACGATAAGCATATGTTCACGTAACGCATATTGTGCAATAAGGCAATGAAATATCCACCCGCACATGTGTATACGTATGAGTGTGTATGTACGCATAAGCATATGGTGTTCTCGCTGTTTACATTTTATGTATATGGTATGGTATAATATGTACCTACTCGTGAATATATTTAAAAGTCTTTTTGATTCTATCTCATTCTGACTGTTATTTAACGCCCTTTTTTTATCTCTCTTTATTTTTTATTTTTTTTTACCTTTTTACTCTTTTGCTATATATGCATAAGGTCAAAAGTTTGGATCTTTATTTTTCATTCTTGGCTTTTGTATTTGCATTACACTTGACGTTATTTGAAGCTAAATTTGCGTTATTCACATGAAGTGGTTAAGAAACACACGTGCGTGTTGTTATATGAAGTAATATGTTAAAAATAAACGAGGATTTTTATTTTTCAATTCGTGCATATTGAATGTACTTTGATTGAATATTTTTTTAAAATTATGATTATTTGCATAATCATTTAACAACTATGTTTTTTTTCCAATTATCTAGCAAATATACATTTTTAATTATTTAAAAGAAAAATATTTCAAATCATTCCTAATATAAATTTAATTCGATTATTCACTATAAAATTTAATTTACTATACCTTTTAAAATAAAATGCGCAATACCCATACCCATGTAAAAAACTATTTCACTTGACAAAAAAAACTACACACGCATTCTCTGTAGTTCTCCTCGAAGATCCTTTAGCAAAATCCTGCAAACAACATCTACAACAACAACAGCAGAGTAACATCAACAAAATAGTCAACAACAAGACATCGGAGCCATTAAAAATTTTTGCACAAATACAAAAAAATACTCTTCCATACCCCTTCATAGACTTCCTCTTTCTTATACACAGTCACGCGCGCGCCCATCCGCTTTCAGCAAGTATGTGGTAGTAGTAGTGGCGTATAATACGTGCGATGCTCCTCTTTTTTTCTCTCTCTACCTCTCTTTCTTCTCCTGGTGCATACACACGCATACACATACACACACACTCCCTTTTTCTCTTTCTCTTCTTTTCGCTCCCTTCCTATGGTGTGCTAAGCTATAGCTAGCAGAGCCAGTCGTGTTATGCGCTTTTGGTCTTCTCTCTATCTCTATTCCACACTTCTATGCTTCTCTCTTTTACCCGCACAAGCCGAGGTTCTCCCTGTATAGAAGTCTTTGTAGCTGCGCGTCACGAGTACCAGCTGCAATTTTGTCCTCCGGTATAGAGCACCACTGACATCACTGCTGCTATAGTGCTGCAGCCATACAGCCAGCCGCTCTGACGATGGCCTTTATATGTGTGTGTGTGTGTGTTTGCTCGCTTGTCCGGGCCCTTGTAGCGCATGCATCGTTCTACACTTGATGATCAAGGGAAACTATGAAAAAAGCTTTGTTTTGGATAAATTTTGATTATTAATTGATTATTTATTTATTTATTTAAATTTATTTTTTATGTAATTTATTTTCTTATATAGGCAAATTATTTACACTTGATTTTGTTCGATATGTGTGTGTATGTATATATAGATCGGTATTAAAGATCGTCAAGCCATACGAGATTTTATGGCTAGTGACGGCTGAAGGTTGACCGCAAGTGGAGCTTGATTTTTTTTTATAACATTTGATCTTGAATAGCTTGAAAATTAATAATAATAATAATAAAAAAAAATGCAACAACGTGATTCTCTTTGAAAGTTATTATCCGAGTTTATCGCAATGGTAAAGAATATCCTTTTTTTCTTATAAGTACTACAGTTGCATCGATAATATAAAAATATATACATCTCGAGGTGTTTATTTCATCTCGTTTGATATTCAATATATTTAAAGTATAATCAAATTTGTATTATTTTAAATCGATATTTATGAAGTTTAAAATGTGCTCACATGTGGTAAACATATATAAGTATCAGTATACAAAACGTCGGATTTGATCAATCGATTCAATGATGAAACTTCGAAAAGAAAGAAAAAATTGAAAATTCGATTTCATGAAATTACATACAGTACATATATACGTCAATTTCAAACTTTACATTGCCACTCAATATATATCAGTATGGTGTATCATTACATTATTGTAGCTATACGCCTCAGGCAAATCAAACCTTAAATTTCATTGTTACTTTATTAAACAAAAATAAATTTCCCCCAAAAAAGTACAAAAACCCATGTATTTAAATTTCTGCTATAACTTACATTTAAACAATATCATATAATATTAAAAAAACGGATTCAAAAATGTAAATAAAGACAGAGATAATTTCGATAAACCTTCAGAACTTTTCTCTGGCCATCACACATTCCAAAATGAAATGGAAACCTTGCACACAGACAAACTGCACCAAGCGAGAAAAAGAAAAGATACCTTTTATACTTCTCTCTCTCTTTCTCTATATTACCTCTTCCTCTTCTTCTCTACATACACACTCTTCGTTTCCCTCTCCTCCTCTTCTTCTCTTTCCTTTATGTATACTCCAGCGTAGAAGGGGCTAAAAAGCAAACGAACGAACGAACGAACAACCAGAGAGCCAGCATAATATATAGTGGCGAACAACGGGCGTGCGCGAGAGCATGTAAGAGAGAAAAGGAAAGAAGCTTTTATATATGTATACTGCAAGCGATGTAGTATACTAGTATAAGCGAGAAAGAGATCGAGCGAGTCGAGCAAGTAAAGGCACACACAGAGAGTGTATAGTATATATATTGGAAAAAGAGAGAGAGAGAGAGAGAGAGAGAGAGCTCGGCGAGCCCTGGCTCTCGGGCCAGAAACCTCGCCGGGCTGCTCTCAGTGTTGAATCGCGAGTCTTGAGCGCACGAACCTCCTCACTTATTACATTTTAAATGTAATACCTATCCTACTATACGTGTGTATAACAAATATAATAAATATTGGGTGTTAGTGTTTTTTTACTTTATACTATATATCAATGTGTTATTGAATGAATCATTGTTAGTGTTAAAAAAAAAAATTTTTAAACTATGTCTTCTTCACCTCCAGCGGCACCACCTTAGTCTTAATAAACTAAGTGTTGTACTTGTTTTTTTGGTTTCTCTTGTCAAAAAAAAAAAAAATAAAAACAGTTGTGATATCGTCGAAGTGCAGATCATTTTTTACTGGGTGCCGCACCCGCGGCTTCAGAATCGAAGAGAGATCACACACACGATTCGACTGCTGTGTCAACTTCAATTTTCTTTTTTTTTTTTTCTTTAGCAACGTGGATGTTGTTACGCGAATGACCATCATACAATATCCTTTATTTAGCATCCGGTTTAATTGATTTAGACCTTGTAAATCTCTATCTATCACATATAGTATATTTTAAAGTGACACTATAAAGCTAGTTTGCTCCAGAAAATTTTGTTTCTTCATAATACGACATCACGAGCAGTTAATATAGTAATAAGTATAGTTGTCGTGATACTAGACTTAAAAAAAATAGAATATTGAATTATAGTGGACCCAGTGTAAGTGTGAGTGTGTGTATGTGTCTTCAGATATCAACGTAGACGTGGTTATATTATTACATATATACGTATCTTACCGGCAAAGCTGATTTGCTCGTCTCTAGCAGAGGGAGGGCAAGCAGCGCCGTGATCGTCGAGCAGCACACAGGATGGAGGATATGCACAACGGAGTCGTCCTCATTAAATGTAAGTTTTTTCCCTCCTGCTTGTCTATTTGTTTGTTTGTATGTGTATGTATGTAGAAATGAGATAGATGTACATATACCTGTAGCTCTCTTTCTCTCTCTCTCTCTCTCCCTTCCTTTCTGCATCATCAGAATAAATGCAAGACTTATAGAGAATGGGGGAAGCATCATACACTACACCCATCTACCCCTTCTCCCAACTTCCACCCCCCCCCCTTTTTTTCTACCCTGGTGGTCTGTGTATACCCAGGCAGGCCTATATCACACTTGTTGCGCCTCTTATCCACCCGTCATATCCACACGTTCACCCATACATATACACATACTTCACCAGTTTGATGCATACACACACGTATATGTATATGCATTATAAAGCGTGAATCACGCCTTCGTGTTCACGAGCACTGTGTGTTATACTCGTGTATGTGTATGTATGAGTGGTTTAAAGTGTCAGCTGCAGTACATATATAACCGGCTTCTTCAGTGTTGCAGCAGCAATAGCACACATATACACTGACATTATAACTCATACATTGCTGTTTGTTTTTCCTTGTCGGACACGGTGAGTATATAGTTGCGCTTTAGATCGATGCAGCAGTAACAGCAGCAACAGCGAATAGAATAGAAGCTTAGGCTTTTTTCTTTCTCTCTCTCTCGATCCTGATGGTTGGCAGTGAATAAATTAGCTAACTGTATATAAAGGGTCTAATGCGAAAGATAACGGTGCTGTATAAAAAGAGAGAGAGAAGGGACGCGAATACGATATAAATGTATATAATTCAAACACCGATTATTATATATATATATATATATATACCCTTTACTATCAACTTTTTTTTTTTTATTTTCTAAAATATACATAATCATCTTTTACATTTGTTAACTATACACAAACGTGAGTCTAAATATATGCCAATATAATTTTCGATGTCTTTCGACTTATGTGTTATAATAATCTCGTGATTGGATTACATATACATCTACATAATGAGTTTAAAAAAAAAAGAGAAGGAAAAAGGAAACAATATAAGTTGGATAATCGTAGAGCGGCGGGGAATAAAAGTATCTCTCATTCTCTCTTTTAAAGCTTATCTCATCACTCGCGTAATAATAGGAAAAATATTTAAATTAAAGGCTGATCGAAGAATATACCTATACTATAAAGTCAGCACCCGATATAATATAAGCAAGGCCGCATTACTCTATCTCTCTTTCTCTTTCTTTCTCACTCTTATATTCGCTTTTAAACCTGTTATTCAAATTTCCTGAATATGCAGCGGATATATTGTGTCTGAAAGAGAGAGAAAGAAAAAAAACGAAGGGCAGAAAAAGAGAGAGAGAAAGAGCCAGACCAAGCCTCGGGAAATTGCATTTCTCTTTCTCTCTTTCGTTCGTTCATATATAAAGCAAGTAAAGGGAAGAGAAAGGGAGGAGAAGGAGGAGGTGAAGGTATATATAGTGGAGGAAGAGGAGATGAGGAGAGGAAGAGGAAGGGAAGAGAGTATAGGTCTTCAGCCAAGCGGAAACGCTTGTGTTTTTTCTGGCGCTTGCCGGCGCACTCGCGGTTTCCGGAGAGCAAGCAAGCGAGGCTATATAGCAAGCGAGCAATCCCCCGCGAGTGCGAGCGAGTATATAACACCGTCAGCTGGCTTCGTTATATAGTTCCACTTCTCTTTCTATATAGTACCTATATACCGACTGCGTCGTTGATGTATCATGTATATACAAAAAGGTCGACGAAATTACATGGGCGATCAGACTCGAGAGAGAGAAACGAATAGCTTTCCTGTTCGAGCGCGACGCATTTAGCCACCCTCACTTTTATATACTTACATACTCTCTACTCTATTTTTTGGTTCTACCGTATTGTATGTATGTGTATGTGTATGTGCGTATAGAATGATCTTATTTTGAATGCTTTAGTGTGTGCACGCCCACGCGTTGCGCAAGTTTGTCAAGCATATGTATGTGTTTGTGTGTGCTGTGTGCTGTGTTGTCGTATATAGATTCCCAGTGGACGACAAGCTGCAGTGACTACTATACTGCTACTGCTACTAGTAATGAGTCAATAAAGTTGGATTTTTAAAAAGAGGGGAATGAAATTTGGTGACGGTAGTATTTATATATACCTACATTTTTTAAATGCTTACAGCAGAAGATATTTTTTTTTTTTTTTTCATTATATTGTAAAGTTATAAAAAAATGAAAGAATTCGACTGCAAACAAAAATTAAAAGAGATTGGTTTTTAAAAATAACACATTTTCCAAAAATATTGTCTGAGAACACACACACACACACACGCACACACACACACACACGCACACACACACACACACACACACACACACACACACACACACGTACGCTTACTTTATAAACGAAGAACAAACGTCATCGTAGCAGTTGCTAAAGAAGTAGCAGAAGCGAATTCGAATGCGCACTTGAAATATATACATAGGGGAAGATGGGGTATTTTGAGAAAAGTGGTTTTGTTTTGCCTGTAACTTTTTTGTTTTTTTATATTTTTATATCGGACAAAAAAAGCTTTAAT
>JAPYZE010002543.1:0-15801 GCA_030522805.1 Leptomastidea abnormis
TATATATATATATATATACATATGTATATGTAACCTCCTAAACGTTAGTGGGCGCGTTAAAATAGTTGAAAGAGGCGACAAACGAAAGAGAGCCACCCTTTTTTTTCTCTCTCTCGGCGCCTAATCCAAAAAAGCAACGCCGACAATGGGAAAAAAAAGAGAGAGATAAGACAGGCGAAAGAGAAAGAGAGAGAGGCCGAGTTAACCACAGCAGCAGCAGCAGCAGCAGTAGTAGTAGAAGCAGAAGCAGCTCGAAGCGAAAATAGCGGGATAGAAGGAGCGAAAGAGAGGCTGGCAAACGCGAGTGAGTGAGCTTGCGGCGCTTATACACAGACACACACGTAGATGGAGGAGGAGAAAAAGGAAAGGGGGGACCGAGGGCGGATCGATTCGGCGAGACTAGGAAAGTTTCCAGCGAAGTGATTACCTACCTCCTCCTCCTCCTACTACTACTACTTTCCACTCTTACTCCCATTCCCCACCCCCCTCTCCTATACTACTCTTGCATGTCCCGAGAGCTTGCGGCGTGCGAGCTTTCGCGGCTGTGTACTACTGCTGGTACTACTTGCTGCCGATGAGCTTGCAGTTTATCGCGGACAAAAAAATACAACTATATATACAGGTATCTAAAAATCATCTGTTTATCACGAAATAATTACTTATTTTTATATGTGAGTTTAAATTTTTTAGATTTGATGAGAGTTGGTTGATTGAAGTAATTTTAAGGATATCGTTTGCTTTGATACCTATAATCGGTATTACATAAAGTTTGAGTAAAGCTTAATCGATTCTTTCAATTTCATTGTATATTATAGCTAGTCTTAAAATAGATACTTTTCTAAATTAAATTATAAGATCTACTTAGATGCAATAGATTTATTGCAATAAAACATAATACCGGTAACGAAGATAAAACCGTTATTTGTTTCTACCTGTACCACCAACTATCAAAATTTATCGTACTCGTTTTACACAACTAAAGTAGATCATTTAGTCTCTTATGCGCTCTCACTTATTCCGCACTGCAGTGGAGAAGAAGAAACGTAGAAAAAAAGGACATCCAAGTGCTTAAGCTTTTCTCACTTTACTTTCCTAAATTACCACAGTTAAATTATTTATGATAAATATTAAAATAAAGATTAAAAAAAAATCAACCCAACTATTTTATACTCATATATTGTTCACACATACGTTTGTCCTTGGTTATATAAATCGCCAAAAAAAAAAAAACTTTCCCAGCATACATCTCTCTATAAATCCCTTTCATCCTTAACATTCTCCTTAATTTCGATCAACTTAGTCTTTCCTCAAACTCTTCTCCTCTTTATCTCCGAACTTTCAATTTTATTTTATTTTATTTTAACAGGCCTCATCGACTCATCTCACAACTATAGTTTCTCTCTTACAACCAAACATGTTTTGCCGGCGCTTCAAAAAAAAAAAACCTCGAAAAAAAATAGAGAGAGAGAATAAGATGAGAGTGTACCGGTGATTTACTACCACAAAGATTACCGCGAAGCGCCGTTTTAACTTTAATCCGACAACAGAACCGTCGCCGCCATCCTCAGTTATATATACCTCATCGTATATACAGTCATTCTTCTTCTCATCGAATCCTTGCACTTTTATCCTTAACATATATATATATATATATATATATATATATATATATATATATGTATACATCTTAAGGTATCTTTAGTACCTGACCGTACTTCCTAGAAATGCTTTTTTTAACTGCCCTTCTTTCGACGCATATTTCATTTACAGATGATTATTGGTTCTTTCGTTCATTTGTTTCTTCGTTCTCTATTTATGTGACGGTGATTGTTGTTTTGATTTTTTTTTAATGAATTTTTATGTATACCCTATTATATATACGTTGTCTGAAGAATTTGCGTTTGTATGTATCCTACTGCTGATGCTAAAGCTGTAAATAATGAGCTTAGAATTTGTATTTATGTTGCTCTTGCTTGTCTTTGTTATAATGTTTCGATGATTTGATTTTAGGATGCCAAGGATTTGACATATTTAATTTGAGAATGAAAAATTATGATTGTTAATTGATTGAAATCTATAAAATTACAATTGATCGTTTGATTCTTTGTAAGTAGAAATAGAATAAAATAAAATAATTTATTTTAAAAACGAATTGAATTTACTAACAAATACAAAATACTTCAATAAAAAGCTTTGTTCTCAACGTATTAAAAACGAGCTTGCAAAGCTCGAAAAAAAAATTAATTGAAAAAAAAAGTTAAAACAAGCTATTTGTCACCATAATGAAATGGAGAGCTTGTAAAAATGTATTAATACGAGCACTAAAATTTCTTTTATACATCCTTACCACAAAGAAAACTTAAAACAGTTGTCTACTTTTTGTCTTTGTCAACAAGCGCAAGCTCAATTCATATTATCTGAACATCATCAAACAAAACTTCTCTATAATCACGATCTCATTTGCTAAAAGCTGCAAATTTATAAGTATCTATTTAAAAAAAATTGTTTCTCCGTATAACACTGAAATATTTGAAGTACGAAATAAACAAAACGAACTTTTTTTTCATGCATACTCATTATTTTTTGTATGTCACATATGTCACGTTAGAAAGGCTGCCGTGTGACAGAAAACAATAATCAAAGTCAGCCCTGTTTTTAAAAATTTTTTTATTTTAAAAATTTGAATCTCGTATTTTTTCAAAACTAGAGCTTTTTCTTCTCACATAGAAACGCTTACAAAGACAAAATATAAATAAGAAAAAAAGCAAATCTCAAATATTCTAATCAACCACGTGCCAACAAGTGAGATGCAAACAAAAGATCAACGGTCTGAAAAAAAAAATCCAGGAAAATTACTCGTACTCTCTTTACCATATAAGACATTACATCTATGTAATACGAAAGACACCAGTAGAGTTAGATTAGCGTTGAAGTGTGATATATAGTAACAGACATATCTATCTGTACTAACGACTAATCGCTTGTGTTGGATACTTATATACCAAGTCTTTGCTGCGTCGGCTTACTACTCGGATTTCTATTGGATACGTTTAATCTTCTATAATTATTTGTAAGTTTTTTAGTTTAAATTTTTTTTATGGATCTTTAACTTTTTTGTTGCATTAATACTGTTTCTATGGTCATCGATAACATATTTGAATAAGATACTTAAGAGAGTAGGGAAAATGAAAAATACTTTAATATTGTCGGCAATGCATACACAAACACATATTTTTGTAAAAGAAAATAAATATGTAAAAAAGAATATAAAAAAAATAATTATTTTTTTTAGAATACCTACTAATATAATAAGAATTTTTTGTGTTATCTGTTTGTTCTAGAAGATCTTAATGACTCATAATTGTTATAATCGAGGGAGATGACCCTTGGAAAAAAATTGTATTCTGAAGTTCCACACGTGTTTGCGGATGATTTCACGGAAATCTATCATCGGATAAAAGTCGTTCAGGTGACTTATAATTTTGCTGACGTATACAGGATATTTAATATCTAAGGGTAAGGATCTGTATCTTAAGTCAACGTGTTAGTTAGATTAAATTTTTATCAAGACTATATGAGCGTTTGCAAATCGATTATGTTAATTTTTTAACGGATTATTTATCTCATAAAATTGCTCATTATTAATTTAAAATCAACAGAAAAACCTTTTTTTATCCAAATAAAAAATATTAATTGATACGACTTTGTTAAAATTGTATCCTTAAAATATATACGACCAATCCAAAAGAAATATTATTTCAAATATATTTTTTATTTTAATTCATTTCAAAATAAAAAAAAAAAATCAAGGCCGCAGATTTTTCAATTCCGATCGAATAACAAATTCCCAGTAAAGAAAAAGAAAAAAAACCCCACGTCCCTTACGTCATCGTAAAGGGCGAAAAAATAAACGAAGCACGAAGTAAAAAAAGGAGAAAAAAAAGGCGAACGGAAGAAGGTTGAGCAGAAAAGAAAGAGAGAAGAGTTGAGAGAAAAGAAGAAAAAAAAGGGAAGCTGCGAAATCTAAGTAGCATCAAGTCTCTCTCTCTTTCTCTCTCTCTCTTTTGGTTGTATAACGAAAAAGGCCATTTCGGATGTTTCGAAAAAAAGAGAAGGGGAAAGCATATAGCCTATTCAAATTTCGCTCTCGTCTATATATATATATATATATACGCTCTCTCACCTTGACTCGATCGCTCAACTATACCACATAACACATAATATAGTCGAACATCGCTCCCACGGTCTCTTCTCTCTCTTTTTTTTTCTCTCTCTAAGCCTATATACATACATACATACATACATAAACATACATAAGAAATCATATAAAGAACTACTAAATGAAAATTCTATAAATATATAAGGTCACATACAAAAAAAAAAAAAAAATTAAATAAATAAATTTCCACTGATTTACCAGCGTGGGAGCAAGTCGTATTACACATAGAAAGAAGTAAGCTCAGTCGCTGCGTTATCGACTGCGTGACCGTTTTACCGGAAGATCGAGCCACTAGGCCATTTTTCGTAAGTATGCGCGCGCTAGTTTATTCAGTTCAGTAAAATTTTCAAGCGCGCGTGTATTATAGAGAAGAGAGAACGAAATATATAATTCTTACCGCGTGGTCGCCGGAAATATAACCTAAAAATAATTACTTTTTTTTATTATTTTTATTTTCCTTTTTTTTAAAAAGGTTTACTTGACTTTTACTTGCATCTTTACTTTTTTTTTTTTTAAGGCTGGTTGAGATTGATTTGAGAGGAGTGAGATTTCCGTTTTTAAATGATGATGATGATAATACAAATGGAATTATAGAATTTTTTTTTTTAAATAATTAATAGAATTACTTTTTTTTAAATTGTAATAATTTGATTTTAAAAATAAGGGTTTATTTAATAATTTATCTACAATACCAATAATATCCTATTTAAAAGTAGGAATAGAAGTATTTAGTAGGGATAGAAGTAATTAGCCACAAATCAAAATCTTCTAAAACAATCTTTAATCATATTACAAACAAAAAAAAAAAGAAACCATTAATCATAAATTCAAATTTATCATCAAGATATAAAAAAAATCGTTGTTTAAACAAAGCCGAATTTTCCACTCGTCACAGCTTAATCATCGCCATTTTGAATATTATATACAATCAAATACCGAAGCATCATCATACAATTTAATTTAATAATTTTCTAAACTCAAATTTTAAAAAAAAATATCACAACCACAAAAATAAAACTTTCTTTGAATAAAAACCACACAAATTATATCAATCTATAATTTCTATCTCTAAATTTTCTTTTCCCTTTTTTTAAACTTTCCCACATTCTTAAATCTATAACGATTAAGAACAAGCAAATGCATACGTATACTTATTTTTTGAGTATATCTGTAGGTTTATGAGATTGAATTAGAAAATATTCAGGAAAAAAAAGACCAGTATAGCAGTATAGGTGTATAGATAAGAAAGATAAGTGGGGGAATTGCCCACGTGTCACTTGGCATTATAATTCGAATCTCGCGGTATAATTTTTTACGTTACGCTAAAGTAAAAGCTATTTCACATTATAATCTCTATTCACATGTATGTAAATATATATTTCATTTTTCGCTGTTGGCTATACAGGGCCCCAGGCTATACAGGAACTACATAACGTAAGTTAGAATGGAATGAGAGAACTTGAGTAAGAGAGAAAAAGACCTTGGGCTGCGTGTGTTGTCAATAACCTAATGTTTTCAGAAAAGTGCGTATACGTATATATATATATATATATAATATAAGCAGCTTGTTCTTTTCCTTCTCTATATAGCTTCTTTTACACAAGTTCTAATCCATTTTAGTATAGTAGAGAGAAAAAGAGAGAGACTCGGAAAACGAGGCAATAGCAGCAGCAACAGCAGGCAAAGAAGAAGAAGAAGAAACGAGGGAGAACCGGAGAAGGAGATGCCGGTATATACTACTACCTACTACTATTACTACAACTACTATACACCGAACTTTCTGGATCAGATAAGCTCTCTCTTTTTTTTTAGAAGGGAGGGAGAGAAATTTGGTCTTTCTCTCTCTCTCTCTGCTTACACATATCGATGAAAAAGAAAGAGATAATAAAGAGAGAAAGAGAAAGAATTAATGGAGAAAGGAAGAAAAAGCGCGGGTGATACATACTTATTATATATAAGAGAAATTTCTTTGCACGCTTAAAAAAAGAGAGAAAGAGAGAGAGAGAGAAAAGCTGGTATACATAGGTACACAACGAAGCTCCGAAAATAAGCTCTTCCTCCCTATATATGCGTATGTGTGGGTACATGCGCCGAAAGTTATGCGCGTGGAAGCTACATATATATTTGTATGTATGTACGATTTTCCTTGACTAAAAAGCCCACTGTTCTTCTTTTTTTTTTCTACTTCCCCTACAAATTGTAGGCTACAATGGTATTTTTTCTTTTGCGCTGTCATGTATGTATGTATGTATGTATGTATGTTTTATATTGCGCAGACGCCGAATTGCCGGGCTATGTCTCTTTGTTATATATGTGTAATAAGCCTATATGTATGTATGTGTGTGTATTGAAAAATTGAGATAAGATGTATGTATATGTGTATGTATTATACGAAGCATTGATGATCTTTAGGAATGTCTCTTTTTAATACCAGCCACGGCTTTTTATCTTCTTCTTTTTTTTTCGTTTTAAAAAATTTCTGTTTATAAGACAAACTGATGACATTAGATATCATTTAAGACTGTGGATTTTTCTTTTTTTTTAAGTCTGGTATGTTAATTGAAGTTGCGGTAGTTTAATTTAAGATGAATTAATTGATAATTGATGTGGGAAAGTATTGGTTTTTTTTTTGTAAACTATTTGTTATCCTGAGCTTGCAAGTAGAAATATGCAGTTTTAATCAGACTTGCATAATTGAGCGATTTTTCATGTATTATGATTATCTAACATTAAACATTTTTTTTTTTTTTTGTTTTTAGAATTTATGTAGTATAAAAAGTTATATTTTATAAAAAAATTTTCGAATGATTAATTAATTTATTTTAAAATAATAAAAATCACGAATTTCAGGTAACAAAATATAATATAAGCGAAATTACAAGAATTAAATTTAAAAAACATTTTCTTGGGTCAAATCATCACTTTTAATACTAAACTTTAACAATAATATAAAAGACAATAAAGAAGTTTAGTTATAAAAGTAACAAAAATATATCTAAGCTATAGTATCACGCACGTGAACAGAATAAACAATTCAGTAATATTACTCACATATTTCGGCAACGTCAGCATTATTTGATCGTTTCGTTTCTATCTTCTATACAACATAAAAATATGACAACACCGCAAATTTTTATTAATAAATTTTCGTCTGTTAATAAAAAAAAACCTTTTTCTCTTTTCTTATCTTATTGAATTTTAGTTAAAAATCAATCGGTTTTGTTCTTATACTCGTAATTTTAAAATCTTTTACAAAATCGCAAGATATATGAGTCGATCAATTTTATAATTAAACAGTAGATACAGTCATACGTAATCAGACATTAAAGTTTAATACACATTATATTACGAATACACACATTCGTGGAACACCTGTGATGTTATTCACGTAAATTTTTGCCATTTGATTTTTCACAAATTATTCTTTATCATCTTTCTAAGAAATTAACCGTAGACTTTAACTTTTAATAAAAAAAAATTGCTTAGTTGAAAATTAGTTTGAAAAAAAAAAACGAACTTTACTCGTTATCTTAACACTCGCGATTTTTCTCTTGACCTTGCTATGACACTTGTATATTATGTGATCGTATTTTGGTTTAATAAATGATGATGAGAATGAAAAAAAAAAACCGATTTGGATAAGTCAATTTATCGCATTTTATACTTTCTAGAAATAATCATAATCTTTGTTTTATACTCGCACGTGTCGTTGAATATTATAATGAAATTGTATAATGAATAAATTGTTAAGCTAAAAACTCACACGTACTTTTTTTCTCTTTTCTTTTTGTTAGAATGACAAAATGTTAAGTTATATAATTATTTTTTTAAAGATTCGTTTTTGGCGAAGATAACCTTCATAGATTTAATAATTTTTCGATAGGTGAAGAAAATGTGTGTTGTGTCGATAGCGCGAAAAATATTTACGATTAAGAATGCTTTTATTATTTTGCGCCTGATAAATCGATATGATCGCACGATTAAATTATTTAGCGATGATTTTAACAATATCTTGTTTATGATTATATGTTATGTATTTTGAAGTATGATATTTTAAAGATAGTATAAATTAAAATTAAAAAAAAAAAATTATTCGATCCTTACGTATTTCTAATCAATTATCACGTAATCGTTTATATATTTAAGTATTTCCAATTACGAAACCAATAAATCCTTTATAAGTAATTCAGCATTAAACTAAAGTCCTATAACAATTGTCTAAAATAAACCAATGTTACCAGACATTTATAAATAGATTGTAAAAGCTTTACAACATATTAATTTGAAACAAAACTTCCAACAAATTTACTTTTTATTAAAAATAAGCTGAGACTATACCACGACAATATTGGTACAAAAAAGCTCAAAGAACTCGATATAACGTCTAAACAAGATGGATTTACGAGGATCTTTCCGGCACGAAACTTCGAAGCAATTTAACACCTTGTCGATTGACATGTACAAGCTATAGTTTCAAATCAAGTTGTTACTCTCAAATTCATTATTGGTGAACTTCGTAAGCTCGTTGAATAATTTTACGTGGCGTTAGAGTCTAATTAATTTTGAAGCTATTAGATAATTAATTATATTCTCTTACTCTTAACCCAAAATTTTTTAAACGCTTCTAACTTGAAAATTGTTATCGTAGTCTAGATCTTTTAAAAAGATACTTCTATACGTTGATAATTTAAAATTAGAATTGCAGGAAAGTCAGGACAATAATTGTAAAGGATATATATTTTCTGTGTGTAATAAATCGTATATGTTTTGACTCAAATATCGTAAAATTGAACTTTCGAAAATTTTTGGACAAAAGTCAGGTATAAAAATTCGTAGAGGAACAGGGGCAATGCTAACATCGATATAAATCATCAGTAGGACAGAGACAATCCAAACATATATATATTTAGGTACAGATCAGGCCAATTTCCGGGATCGGTTATTACAAGCAGAGAAAAAGAGACCCTCGTTCTAACTTCTCTCCCTTTTGAAAAATATTCTAAAAACCCATCCTTAGGACCCTAAAAGCATTAAATTTTCGGCTCATGAAACGCGATTTTCTTCGGTGTCCGAAAAAAAAAGAGAAAAAGATAGTGTAGTAAGTTTATACGGTTTATATATGCGTGTGTATGTACCGTTAGTTGAGCCACATGTGCGTGGTTAGAAAAATTGCCTGCTTAAATTTACGGGCGTAGTTTAAGTTAGCCGCAATGAGGAGGATTGAGAGATTAACGAATACGATGACCTTACAAACGTATACACGTGTGTCGCATTCACTGTTCTTTGTTTTTTCTTTTTTTTTTTTTTATCAGCTAAATAAACAATTTTTTTATGCGTTTTTATTTTTTTATTTTTTTTTCTTTCTTTTTGGTAGAAAGATAAGTTTAATGGGACTTTGGTTTTTAGGAATAGAAAAGGTGAAGAACCGATTTTTGAGATATATTTGCGAAAATAATTTCTTCTTTTAGATCAATGTCGATTTTTTTTTATTTTATGCTAGAGTTTTAGATTATTAAAATATTTGGATGCTCAAAGAGTATTTGGCACAGTTTTTTAGGCGCGAAGAGGTCGTTGGCTTCCTTGACGGAAAAAATATATGAGAGCGCTTTCTTTTTATCTAAGTTGTTCCCGGAAATTTAATATTTCGTGAGGTCATTTTATTTTATTTTTTTTTTTAATTAGTTGAATGATTGTATGTTTGTGTTTGTCTAATATTATAAATCATAGTGTTATCTAGTAAACGAAAATATCCTCGAGAATCCAATTTTCAAATTGGTGATGATTAAATGATTTTTTTTTTTGTTTAAAAATATTTATTTAAATTATTTTTATTTTTTTTTTAAGATATTTACTTTTTTATTACTGGTTTTTTATAGTTATTACCTAAAACCTGTCAGGGGTTATAAAAAACTAAATAATCTACCAAAAAAAAATCTACGATTAAATTTGATACTTAATATTATCTAATAAATTTCTATCAACGAATAATCTAATGAAACGATAATTTAACTATGACTATCGCTTAAAAAATTTTTCTTTCATATCACAAAGAAAGCAATCGATAAATTATCGATAACGATTAAATGTTAACGTTACGTAATATATATTTATGCAAAAAAAACAAAATTTTAAACTATGTAAGAAACAGGTCCGTTTAGGTCAAATTCACACGCGTTTGATTCAAACGTACTATGTGAGCAAAAATAATTTTGCTGACACAACGTTGAACTATGTTTAGAAGCTTTCGATAGATGGGTTGTATATTAATTATATAAATTAACAACAACAAAAATTATTATTTTTTTTTTTAAAGAACCAGACTTACAATTCATAACGACTGTTCCTACCACAAACAATTCATATTTCAACAGTTACGTAATCCTTTATAAGTCGACCTTGAAAATATATCCTTTGAAAAAACTTTCTATTACAATATTAGAATAACAATACAATTTCACATAAGCATCGAAATAACAATACTAATCATATTACATTTCACGACAACCCTACAAAATCCCTCGAACTAAACCTATCCACTACAACACCTAAAAACGAAGATAAAACAAAAAAAAAATATATCTATACATAAACTATCGATTTTATTTTTTAATCTTGTCCTAACAAAACTCATCATAAACAAGATAAAAAACGTTTTTTTTTTCTAAAAATTGAAAAACTTAAAGAATAAATCCTACCTGTACTGCTGTTGTTCACCATTTTTTTCTTCAATATCCAATTTCTGCATTTCTTTTTGCAAATTTTCATCACCGTATTTCTCCATCGTCATGTATATATATTTATTTATTTATTGCTTATCAAATTTTTTAAATTATTTATCGAAATGTCAATCGACGAGCAAAACAATATTTAATATAGTTTATACTAAATTTTCGATATATATGTGTTTGAAATTCGAAACACAACGAAGTGATATTTTATTCTTTCAAATTCAAACGTTTAACGTTGAAAACTCAAGAAAGAAATATAGCAGTGCGCACTGCGCTTTGCTTAATATTATCTTTTCTTCTTCTTTTTTTTCCTTTTTCAATAAGTTATAATATATATTATTATATCCTTCTACTTCACTCAACCGCACTATAACTTCACAGAAGCACTATTTTTTTTGTTTCTTCTCAAATATACATATATATAATTATACTCTTCTTTTACGTATACATAAATATATCTTCGTATAATCTATATATATAACATATATTTCTCTCTTTATTTTTTATTCTTTCTTCTTCCTCTTCTTCACTTTTAGGGTATATTATAGTGTCAAGTCAGTCAACACCGGAAGTTCCAAAGAGAATGATTTTTAAAAAAAAAAAACGTCACTGGTAACCAGGATAAAACTTGTACTTTATATGTATATATTTATATAAATATATACAACTTTTATGGTATATTTCACCAAAAGTATATATATTTTATATACGTTAGAAGGGGAACAGGTACACCAAATAATTGCCGATAGTAACACTCGACACTTGAAAACTCAAAATCTATTTCTTTCTCTTTAGTCCAGTCGGTAGCACTTGAGTAGTAGCAGTAATTTCACTTCAAGACCAGGTAGTATATTAAACTGCTCGCAAAATAATTCAAGGTCAATGTTATAGTGTGTATATTCAAAAGAGCAGCACTGTACACTATGACGATCCAAGGGAGACAAAAAGAGAGAGAGAAAGAGAGAGAGAGAGTTGTAGAACGCGGAAATAGTTGGTTATTTTACGGAGGAGGGGGATAGAGGAAGATGACAATGTATATAGGTATAGGTTTTATGGTGAAGTGAACAAGGGGGGGAAGGAGCGGGTAAGAGGGAGGGTGTATAGTTATGGTGTGGGTGGATTGAACAACGTGTGTTTGTTTCTTTGTACGCCGGTATGTATATTAACGCGGCGTTAACTTATTTTCTGGGATTATCTCTACAGTAGGAAGTAAAGAAAATTTCAAAACTTCAAAACGAATGAAATATTGATTGATTGAGAGATAATTAAATGAAAATTAAACACCCACACACATACACTATTGTTGTTGTTGTTGTTTTTTTAACGGAAAAGGGGGTGACCTGCAGTAGTGGCCGTTATTTTTATAATTTCGGAAAAACTTGGGGTGGTGATGATGATGATGTTCTTGGTTGTGTTGTATATATAGATGGTTACAAGTGCTCGCGACACGTTCTACGGGAGACTAAAAGCGCGAGAGAGAAAGAGAGGAGAGGCGGCTGCGGCTGTGTTGTGCGCTGCGGCTCCGAAAATCCGACGAAGAGCGCCACCGCTCTTTTTTGGTTGCCTCTCTCTCTCTCTATACTACTACAACTACTACTACTACTACTACCGGCATAACACCGTTTCTTCTCTCTCTTTTTCTCTCACTCTTACTCATTCACTTTCAGTAGTAGTAGTGCTCTTTTTCTCTCTCTTTTTCTCTCTCTTACACTAGCAAGCGCGCACATATACACAAACACATATAAATACTTTCGTTTCCTTGTCTATTCCTCGTTTATATCTGTGTGTATGTATATATATATATACTCTTTCTCTCTATATACACGTAAGTGAGTAAGTAATATAAGAGAGAACACCAACACAAATATATACAGCACAAGGCACGTTGGCCCACGCGCGCGCGCATACAACGGCTACGACGACGACACTCCTATATAGTGAGAGAGAGATGAGATGTGGCAAGGGATAAAAAGAGATAGATAAATCTGTATGTTATTGAATGAGAATGAGAGAGAAGATGAAACTTTACGGGCTTTCTTGATTTCCGGGGGGGTAGGGGGGGGGGGGAATATACTAAAATGTGTGTGAATGTGCTGTGCTGCTACTACTACTGCTGAAAAACTGATGCTGATGATGATGATTTGGAGCGGGGGCGAAGATCCACCTACTATTTTTCTTTTGCTCTATCTCTTTTTTTTTATTTCTTCTGCATCTTCTTCTTCTTCTTCTTTTTCTTAAACGGCGGGAAAATTTGAATGACCAACGTAGTATTAGTAGCAGTAGCAGTAGTAATAGTGGTAGTAGTATGTAGGCTTTTTAGACCGGCCGGCTTTTATGTGTCATCCAAGTTTTATATGGTACTGTACTGCACTGTTTAGTCTTCGATTAATGATGATGATGATGATAAAACAACACAGAATTTAATTCTTGGCGCCAGCTTATCTCGTCAATATTCTCCTTTAACACTATATGATTAGTATATATTATACTCGCGATTCTATAAATGTCTGAGCACTGTTACTACTGATAATTGTCCAAAACACAGTCATAAAAAAAAAAAAAAAAAGAAATCACACTTATTTATTCGGATATTTACCGATTTTATTTTTTTTAAAAATCATTTCTAAATCGATTAAAATGATATGATATCGAGTCTATATCCATTTCTGTAGTAATATATAATATAAATGCACTACAAGGTAATTTGGATATTCTCTTTTGGTAGAGTTGCGAGCATACTATATATTATAATAGTGCGCGTATCTCTCGTTGTTCAACACGCAAATGTGTAACTCTCTCAGCGAGAAAGAGAGATTATGTTAAGGTTCCTTCTGGCCTATTTCCTTCTTCTTCTTCTTTTGCTTCTGACGTTGTTCATTCGTATAAGCCGCGAACTACTCCCGCCTAAACATCTCTCTTTCTCTCTCTCTCTCTCTCTCTCTCTCTCTCTCTCTCTCTCTCTCTCTCTCTCTTTCTCTCTCTTTCTCTCATTCATTCCTCATTTTTTTTTAATCCTTCTCTTTTCTTCTTCGTCCCTCAAACGTAGTAGTAACAATTCACCTCCTTCTTCTACTTCTACTACTTCTTCTTCATATCCTTGTTATTTCTCTCTCTCTCTCTCTTTCTCTATCCCCTTCTTTCTCATAGAAGAGAAAGAGAGAAAACGCCAGCGGCAAGAGAGAAAGGATGACGACGACGACGACTACGGTGGTGGTGTTGTCGGCGGCTCAAAACCCCGGTATTTCCGTCTTGCCATCTCTTTCTCTCTTACATATAGGTATATACATAGGTATACACAATCAAACGGGGGAAAGGCTATATGTGTTATGTGTGGTGTCCTGGCCCGGGACCGATTTGCCGTTTAGAAGAAGGAGAGAGAGAGAGAAAGAAGCAACACACGTAAGTAAGGGAAAGGAGGGAGATCCTTTTCTCTCTCTCTCTCTCTCTCTCTCTCTCTCTTCTTTTACAGGGAGTAGGGAAAATTCAAGCTAGGAGTAGAATATTATATGTGTACCGATGGTGGGAGTCGTTCTCGACGACTATACGAAATGTCTTTCTTTCTCTTTCTAGTTTCTTGGATGTTGCTCTTACTGCTTATACACGAACACAAGTATATAGATATCCTTGCTTTCCTATATCATCTGTCTCTTTTTTTTTTTTCTCGAGTTCTCTACATCTATGATGGTATATAAGAAACTGTTTTTTTTCCTTTGGCCTTTCTTTCTCTGGTTCATTTTTTCTTTACCTTCGTATATTTTATCCTATTTCTAAGTCTCTCTAGCTCTTTCCGGTACTTTTTTGTAGATTGTATGATGTACGAACATTTTTTTTTCTTTGGTTTAATTTAATTTGTTATAAATTACTGAATTATAAGATTACGCAAAAATTATTATAGTTCAATCAAGGACATTTAAATAACGAAACTGAGAAACATAATATTTTTCATATTAAACATATGCCTAAAGTTCTTGGCTTACGGCTTGTTACATTTATTGATTAGATATTTTACAGGTCTTGTGAGGTATGTCTAATTTTAGATTCTTACTCATATTATAAAGTTTTATAGCCAAGTGTATATTTTAAAATTACACATACCTATGATTATCGCAAGCTACACCTATAATATTCATAAATATTATATACATTAAAAATGTCATACTAGTATTTATAAATTAATTTATTTAATTTTTTTATCAAATTTATATTTTGATAAATAGCACATATTTAGCTCACAATGTAATACATGATAAAATATATAATCTGAAAATTATTATTAAATTATAATAATAAATAAATAAATAATATAAATCATCTCAATTTTACAAACACAAAAAAACAAAATTCATTATCAAAAACTTAAGTTTAATTCCTTCCATAAAATCAATGAAAAACAAAAATTTTTCCTTCGATCATACACACCAGAGCCTATTTACCACGGTATACCCACAGAGGTACACAACAACCATACCAACATGCGTACGCTAAGCTAAGCCGCGCCCAGTTTCGTATCCGCCTATATCCCTCTCATCACCACAGCAGCAGCAGCAGCAAGCAAAACCCTGGTAAATTTACTGTCGGTATATAGGTACAGAAGAAGAAGAAGAAAAAAAGAAGAAAAAATATATATAGGAAGCAAGGCTAAAAAGAAGGGGGGGATAGAAGGTGAGGGGGGAGGAGAAGAAAAGTAGCGGCTTCAAAAGCCCTCTCTCTTTTCTGAGCGCAAGCACGTGACCTGCCGGTTTGTGTAACGCCGGCGCGGTATTGGGATTGTTACTCAACCGCTAGCGCCTCCCATCTGGCCGCGTGGCCAAACAGCGAACTAGAGGAGAGTAATGTTATTTACGTGCTTTTAGA
>JAPYZE010002544.1:0-18780 GCA_030522805.1 Leptomastidea abnormis
AGAGACTTAACGTATTCTTCGTTAGACAATTATACTTAACGTATTCTTCGTAAGACAATTATACTTTAGCGTATTCTTCGTACGAGGCGTCGATATAGAAATTGAAATAGATTGAAAATTTTAAAAAATGTAATAATTAATGCAAATACTTATTAAATATATTTTTTTCCTAAAAATAATTGATGAAATTATACATACAATATGCTTCGCGTAAATTAAAAAAGTTAAAATTAATTACGATCGTCACGTTCATTAAACAAATTTGGTTAATCATACATAAAAGATTATACTGAAAAAAGCGCTTTTCTGCGTCAAAGCTTCATAACTAATGTTTGTAGCTCGCGATCCCTCCCCCCTTATCAAATTTATGGACCATAATATGAGGTACTACTTTGTCGAATCGTTCACGTAGCTTATTATTAAAAACAAAAATAAAAAAAAAGACTTTGTCAAAATTATTTTTTACTCAGATCTTTAATGTTTATATATATTATATGAGCGTTAAATTTTCTATCGTGTCGGGTATATAAGAGTCAGAAAAAATGATAAGAATTGATAATGGAGAAAGCATCTCGAAGAATCCAACTAAGAAATGCGTGAACAAAAAAATCTACATATCATTTTTTAGAAAAGAAAATAAGAAAATTCTAATTTTTATAAAATGTACTTATGCAAAAAAAGAAAAGAACAGATCGATTATAATCTGGTCTTAATAAAAATAAACAAATATCTCTATACGGCACAAATTCCAAAAATATATATATCTATATTATCAAAAAATATGTATAATGTATAAAAATATATATTTTTTTGTCAGTTGTGAATTTTTCATCCTGTTATAAAATGTGGGATTTTAGAATATGTGGAATAATCTATCTATCGCTATTGTACGAATCGACAAAGTTGTTTACCTCGAATAAATAAAAAAAGGCGAGATTTGTTCTCGATAAAAAAAAAATAAATAAATTCTAATCTGAATTTTCGATTAAACTAAAAAAAAGGCAAGATAAAAATGTACATGTGTGTGAAAGAAAGAAAAAAATAATGTACGAAAAAAAAATGAGTGATCCTCATCATGAGCTTTCCTATACTACTACTACTACTATTACTACTACTATATTTTCGCACGTGCATTCATTATCGTAACGTACTAACAGCCTAGCATCTTTATCCTATTTATGCGCGATGAATAAATAAAAAAAAGAAAAATAAATAAATAATTAAAATATATGCTGCGATGTTTGTAACAATGCATTTCTCGCCACGTAGTAGATAAAAAATGAAAAAAAATGCATATTTTCAAATCTATTACGATTTTAAAGTTATTTTCAATTTTACAATAGTAAGATTGATAAATTGCCTTGTTTGTAGAGTTCCAGTGTTTTTTATAAATTAATTTTTAAAATTAAATTTCTATTTATTCAAACTTAAAAAAAATGTATTGACGAGATGCTTAATCGTTTTCTTGACTCAATAAATTTTGTGGCTTGTACATTGAATATTAAAGTAGTATTTATTACGTGTAACTATTGTTGAAAAAAAATTGAGCAAAAAAAAAAAGAATTTTTTTTTGGTAGTCAAAGCAAACGACTAAGCATCTTGATCTTCACGCTTAAATCGATTGAACTTGTATACATAAAAATAAATAAAAATGTAAAAGAAAGTATGGTATAAAGAGAAAGAGAGAAAAAAAAGAAAGTGCGATAGAATAGACATATGTAATTGTGCCACAATGCGTTAAAAAAAAAATGTAATGAACAATGTCTTTGTAAAATTTTTTCATTTTCATCGAAATATAATAATATTCGAGCGGTAGAATCGACGCGCCTTGCGAACAAATTTTCATCGATACATATAAAGTATTATTTTCGATAATTTTATAAAATAAATAAATGGCTAACGCGACAGACAATTGATTTTAGTTATGGAAGCGCGATTTTTTAAAGAAGAATGTCTTTTTGTTATGTTACATTATGTTATAATATTAGAATAAACATTTTTTATTTTTTATTTGTTAAATAATTAAATCAAATTAAATTAAGATTTTATATTAGTTTCAGCGTAAAGGTAATATTACCACCCATCTAGTGTTACAATCGTATATATTTGTCTGCTGACAATGCAAGCGCATTTTTTCGCTCTAGTGAAAAAAAAATTTCAAACTATTTCAACTTAACAATAATTATTAATTCAATTTAAAATTTTAAACAATAGTTATTAGATAAATCATATTAAAAACACACAATTTTAGAATTTAAATAGTCTTTCTGTAAATTTTCACATTTCAAAACAAAAAAAGATAAAAAAAAAACTTCGATCAATATTTTTTATAAATCTACTTCATATTCAGCTATCTTGTAATACATTTCCGAAAGTTAGCTTTTCTTTTTTTCAGAAAAGTTAACACACGGCTAAGACACGAAATCGGAAAAAAAATATAACAAAAAGACGATATTTTTGCACTTAAATAAAAAAATGCGTACGGTACGTTAAGCATATAAGAAACTAAAAAAAAAAAAAAAAAAAAAAGGAACGAGGGAAAAATATATTGTTGAAAAGAGTAACGAATCAAATGAAAAGAGTGTAGTTATAATATATAATGAAATCCATTAATTAAGCGAAATGAGATGATTGATATATGCTAAAATTGTAACGACGCTGTACCTATTATTACCATTATTATTATTATAAATACTATTATTCTTACGATTAGTGAAGTATCTTGTAACCTAATTATAGACTACTTATAGATTAGAGCAGTAAAAAAGCATAATAATATTTTTCTGCTCCGACCATAAAACTATTTATGCACGTGTAAGGGATACGTAAAAAAAAAAAAAATTAAATGCCGACGAGAACTTCTGTCTTTAAACTTTCAACAAAAAATAACGAAAGATTTAAAAAAATTACTATATTCTTCTCTTCTCACCTTATGTTAACGAAGTATTACGATTTAAAAAAAAACTAAATAAAAAAAAAGTAATTTTGCGTGGAATGCGATATGTTGTATAAGTTGAAAAGTTGTAATCAATTGTTCAACAAGAAAAGAAAAAAAAAAATTAATAAATAAAAATAAGCGATGCAAAAAAATTTTTACTAATAGCCAATGTTTTAGCGGGTTTTCCTCTTGACTTTTACTGTTGTTCTCTCGTTAATAATAAACAAAAGAAAAAAAAATTAATAAAAAAATGATAACTTTGTGAAAATGCTCCAAAACGCACTTTCCTAAATTCTGTCTTATTTCGAAGAAGCATATACGAGTTTTTTTTTTTTTTAATGCTTTCTCTCTTTGCACGCATGCATATTTTTTTATTTGTTTAAATATTAATTAATAATCGAAATTTTTTTGGCATCTCGTGTCTGCTTCTTCAACTAAATAAAATAAAGAGTATATAAAAAATAAAAAAAAAGAGATAAGTAAAAAATTCTTTATTTTACGCGCGTTCGCTGCAATGGGTGAATGTTTTATAGAGGAAAAAAAAAATAATAATAAAAATAAATAATAATCGTCGCATGTAAGAGAGTCACGTGAATTATGTTGTAAAACAGTAAAGTGATGTAATCGTGAATATATATATAAAAAATATATGATATATTAATGACACAAGAGGTAAACGATGCAAAGCAGACGAAGTTAATAAGATTTTGTTTATTTCAATAAACACGTTAATATTCATTTTTATTGTGCAATTTAATAATGACGGTTACATGGTGTAAATAAATTGCATTTAAAACATACGTTATTCTGATTTTTTTAATAAATTTACCATAGAATTTTTTTTAGTTTTTATTCTATTTTATTTTAAGCTTACGTAAGTATTACATTTATATTGTTATTTACAGATTTACTGTTTGCTAAATTTTTATTTTCTTATTAAATTTTGATTAAAAAAAAAAGACCTCATGTGATACCCGGTCAAGCTTTATAATTTTTTATTATAATCTTTTTGATACTTTATTAAGTATATTTCGTTGTAATAGACTTTCGAAATGGACTCCAAATTGATAGACGCTGAAGATTTGAACCCACTACTGGTGGATTTCAAGACCAAAGCTCTACCGCATTAGCCATTGAAAGTCAAGTAAGTAAAATGTAACTTTTATTCCTTTTCAACTTCGCCAGGTTTATTTTTAATTTTACAAGATAAAAAAAAAAGTAAAAAAAAATATGTATCGCACACAAAGCAAAATATAAAAAAAAATTCGTCTGATTAGATATGGAATGCATCTACTTAAGCGTATATCTTCATTTTAATGAAAATTTTTGATGTACATACATACATGCAAATGACTTCTATATTTTCATGACATTTGAGACATGATAGTTTCTACAAAATTCTGCATAACGTATATAATAAAATATAACATACCCAAATTAACATTAAGATAATTAATTTTATAAATAAAAATTAAGTAGTAACAATCAAAACGTTCAGACAACGTGTATAAAAAAAAAAATGATTTAAAAATCAATTTCAAACACGCCAAATACAAAAAAAATCCGCCACCTTATCTAATCATCAAAAATAACTAAATTACAACAATTTTAATTATAATTTACAAAACATATCATTCTTAAAATCCCCCCCTCTCTCGCTTCTTTTAATCATCACTATATTAAAAAAAAACACGTGCTGTTCATGCGCACATTAAGATACAGATAAATCCAGCGCCACAGATCGTAATTTTATCTATCTATATTCTAACAAACTACTATATAGCAATCAAAGCAGTAATTTTCTTGGCACAAGTTTTAGTTTTTATGTGTGCGTCACACCCACACTACGTCACATCATCAAAATCCAACATCGTCGATCGTCGTCGTTGTCGTCGCGCGCTGCCTCTTTCGCGCATACGTAATCGGACGACGAGCGGGTGGTGTGTGCGGGTGTTACAGTAGCACCACGAAATTAATATACTATACCCTTCGTTTTCAACAAACATCAGGATAAGAAAGAGAGTTTGTGTTTAGTGCATTCTCTCTTTTATTATATATATTCGCGATTATTAATTTAGTTATCATCACCTGTAGGCGCCACTTCTTGGACGACAGCGGTGACAGACATGCTCTCGGTAATTTAACATATAGATTATTTATTCTTATCAAAGATTGTCGTTTTCAAGTATATTTATCGTAATCAGTTTACCTTTTATTTATTTATTGTTTGTGAATGTTTGTTTTTATTTGCAGACGGTTGTCCGGGGCATTGCGGGACGTTCATTCTCCACGTCGAGATGGGCTGCAGCACAGCAGGTGAAATTTCTTTTTTTTTGTAGTTTTTATATCTAATGATCAGGTTATTTTACCTTTGACTTCAATTCAGTGACTGACATAACCTGTAAATTGGAGTTTCTATTTGATGTGCTATGAATATTTAGTGTTTGACTCCAATTTTTTGATTATTATTTGTGATTTGGATACTTATTTTTTGTATTCTGGTGTATGATGTTTGCAGGTTGTTAAACAGCTGTTCTTATGGTTTTTTATTTTTGCTTTTTTAAATCAAGGACAGAGAAAGGTCACTTGTTTTTCTAATCTGTTAAAGTTATCTGTTGCAATTGTTTTATTCTTGTGTACTTTGAAAGGCTGAGTGAAAAAAGATGAAAATCAGAGTTTTGTTTTGGTTTGGAAATTTGGTTTGTGTATGGGAATGTACTCTGATATAGATATGTTGGTTGTAGAATTTTGTGAATGAATATTGCGTTAATTGATGCAGCTTAAATGATTGTAATGAAATAAATCACAGTATAGCACAGTTATTGGATGTCATTCAAAGTCTTGTATGTGTTATAGAACAGTTGCAAAATTGGTATTTTTGTAAACAACAAATGACATATGTACCTGATACAACACTTTTCAAGTTGTTAGAGTATTTTGGCTTGTTGCATTCAATAGAAAAATATATGATTTTTAGATGACGGTGAGAGATGCTTTGAATTCCGCAATGGACGAAGAGATGGAGAGGGATGAGCGAGTGTTTATCATGGGTGAAGAAGTGGCCCAGTACGATGGTGCATACAAAGTTTCCAGAGGTCTTTGGAAGAAGTATGGAGACAAACGAGTTATCGATACACCTATTACAGAATCTGGTTTCACTGGTATGGCTGTTGGAGCAGCTTTTGTAAGATATATCAATTTTTGTTAAATGTAGTTGCATAATTTATTTTTGAAATTTTAACAACTGTTAATTGTTTTAGAATGGTCTGCGACCAATTTGTGAATTCATGACCTTTAACTTCGCCATGCAAGCCATTGACCAAATTATCAACTCAGCTGCCAAGACATTTTACATGTCTGCTGGCAGAGTTAACGTTCCAATAGTTTTTCGTGGTCCTAATGGAGCAGCTGCAGGTGTAGGAGCTCAACATTCACAATGTTTTGGTGCCTGGTATGCCCACTGTCCAGGCTTAAAGGTAATTTAGATTTAATTAATTAATATTAGTTTTTCACTCTAATTAATTACAAAAAAAAAAAAACTTTATTCAATTATTAGGTCATTTCACCATACAACAGTGAAGATTGTAAGGGTTTATTAAAAGCTGCCATCAGAGATCCAGATCCAGTGGTATTTTTAGAAAACGAATTGCTTTATGGTGTTCAATACCCTATGTCTGATGAAGCATTATCGAAAGATTTTGTCTTACCAATTGGCAAAGCCAAAGTCGAACGTGTAGGCAAGCACATTACTCTTGTGGCACATTCCAAAGCAGTTGAACTGTGTCTGGAAGCTGCCAATGAATTGGCTGGTAAGGGTATCGAAGCCGAAGTTATCAATCTTAGATCGTTAAGGCCGTTAGATATCGACACTATTATTCAGTCAGTTGTTAAAACAAATCATCTTATAACTGTGGAACAAGGATGGCCTACATGTGGTATTGGTGCAGAAATATGTGCGCAAATTACAGAAAGTAAGTAGTTTTTAATTTTTTTTTTTTAAGTTGTCATAATATTGCTGTAATAAAAACATTTGTTATAAAAATTTAATATACTAATAAGAATTAATTATATTTCAGGTGAAGCTTTCTATCATCTCGATGCGCCAGTTATTCGAGTAACAGGTGCCGATGTCCCTATGCCATATACCAAATCCTTGGAAATAGCTGCACTACCAGTACCGGGAGACATCGTCTTTTCCGTGAACAAAGTTCTGGGAGTCGCACAGTAGTTGCAATCGTTATGCCGTCTCTTAGGAGCAATCATCGTTCAAAGTTACCCCACCTCTTACCAACAGACAACCCAACTATCCCCTCGACTTATTTGTCGATTCCCTTAGTTCCGTTTTACTTCTCTCCTAGCCCTCTTGTTATTTAGTTCCTTTGATGCTTTTCGATCACTGGAAAGCTTTGTGTACAGAACACTGTAAAACGATCGACGGTTAAAAAAAGAGAGAGAGAGAAAGAAAACGCTTAGCAACAAATGTTTATCTTAGGAGTATAAATTAACGAAACGAATTGAGAAAAGCACAGATGAGGATTATACATTCGCGGAAAACTATACTGTAAATTTTGTTTCCAAATTTGTCGACAAATGAAATTCGTTGAAAGCGGTCTGCGATTCAACAACCCAGTCTTGCGAATCTGCAATTCGTTCCATCAATCACAAAAAAAGAGAATACTGCAAGATTTTTGCGACTCCTATTTTATCGTGATTTTTTAATCGTTTTGAAAGATATAAATATTTTTCCTTGTTATTGAAAGGAATTAATTTAATTTTTATTGTATGATTTTTTTGATTTTGATTTTACTTGGGAATCTTTAATTTGTTAAAGTTTAAGTGAAATACTATTAAATAGTAGTTGATACATCGAAATAATATTTATTTCAATTAAAAAATGAAATTATCGGTAAAATAGGAATTTAGCTCTTACTTGAGGGTATAATAATAGTGATTCGTTAAAGACAAGGTAATGTAAATGCCGATTAGCAATCATGTAAATTTAAAAATAATCGGCTGAAAATGAGCTCGCAGCTTGTGAGTTGCATTTGTTTATTAATTATTTATTACAGAAAAAAAATAAATTGTAATATACACAGTTTCCTTATATTTATTACCCTATAAATTCTAGTTTTTCCACCTCTTCCTTTTCTAAATCTATTTTATCTGAATCTAATAAATGTCATGTGTGGTACATGCGTAGTAAACAACTTGTTACTACTTTCATGTAACGCTCAAATGCGTCTCTTAATTCACTTTCTCTGAAAATATAATTTTGGTTTTATATTTTAAACACAATTTAAAACACTTGAATTTAATAAAATTTTTTCTTTACCTTAAAACATCCATGTCCAGAGCACATTGTAAATAAGCAGCAAGAAAATTTCGTAAATCAGTGTGAGTCCAATTTACTTGTCTCCATGGTTCAATGCATTTTTCCACTAACTCAAGAAAGAATAATCGTATTTCTCTGGTACGATGTAGATTGCATGCAATACCAATTAAAGTTCTGGAATAGATTCTAAAATTGATGTCCAACTCTTGATATACTCGCTCTAATAGCATAGGTTTGAGTTTAACACAGACTAAACTGTAAAAAATAAAATTTTGATTAATAATTTTTAATTTAAAATAAATATTTTAATTAGTTTTGAGTAGTTTAGATCTTACTGCTTGTGGTGTCTTTCATTATCTAAGAGTATTCTACATTCAGGTAATTCAAGAAGAAATTCTCTATCCAAATCAGTATCAAAGTATTCAGAACCTGTGTATCTATAAGTCCAAAAAGCCATCATACTGTTAGCACAATGATATAAGTCAGGAAAAGTTAAAAATTGCAATTTTCTCTTGTTCATCTCAAAGCGAAGACATGCTATAAATACCACAGCTGCATATCTCCTAATTATTATAATTAATTAATAACAAATTTAATAAATTATCTAATTTTTTTTTATTTTACAGAAAATATACTTACTTAGCTAACTCATCAGGTAATAAAAAATGCTGTTTAATGTTAGTGACCAGGGAACCTGGCAAATCCTCAACTACTTTAAATACCCTTTTAACATTGTCATATTGCCTACGACAACTTCTTAAACTAACGGCAGTTTTTTCCGCAACCTCTTCCATATCTTTTCTATTCTTTGAGCTGAGTTTCTTTCCAAGAATTTCTCTGATAACATTATCATTGAATTCATAGTACCTGAAACATTTGTTATGCAAATAAAAATTTGTTTTATTTAAATTATTTTCTTTCAGTTGACTTGAAAAAAAAAAAAAGAAAAATTCTTACAATTCAATTAACATTTGACTAGTCTGAGGTTCTATCTGGAATGCCAGTTGTTCGCTCGCCAATTTTGTTGGAGTGTGCAATAGCTTCTCAAGAAGAGAGTAAGTATGATAATGGTCCAGAACATCTGAAGCAACCAATTCGATTGGTGCATTTGTCTGTTGGCAAATTCCTCTTTGTTGTAAAATGCTAACAGCTTCACTGGCTGTTTAAATAAATTATGTCACATTAACAAATGAACACATATCAAAATAATAGATATTGAAGGAAAATCCCAATATCAAAAAGTATATAAAAGAAAAATAAGAAAACAAAACTTACGCGAATATCCATCTACCCAAAGTTGATAAACGTCAGGATCGACAAATGTGTAATTACTAATAAAAACATCAACAACAGACAGCATTGTTTGAGGTTAGTTTTTTTAACTACATAATCACTCCCACATAAGCTTATCGCAAAAACAATAAGCCCTTGGAAAATGCATTTTCCTATTCTTTTTCTTTATTTTTTTTTTACAAAATGAAATCCAACTATACGTACATTCAAAGTTTAACTAAACACTACAAAATTCAGTTTTGCAACTGCACAAATTTTCAAATTAGCACATGGCAACTTTGAAAATTAATCGTTAATTTCTTAATGCCGATTGTATATTTTTAACTTGACATCGCTCCAAATTTTCTTATAAGATACTGAGTGTGAACTTTACTGTGTGTAAAAGAACGTCGGTGGCAGTGCTGTGTTGTGTGGTGTTTTATTCGAGTAGCAGACGAGATAGTAAGATATGCGCCTGCGCGACTGCATAAATTTATACAAAGTTTTTTTTGGATATATTATTTGAGGAAAATTAGTTTAAGTATAAATGTGTCTAAGAGGCTAATTTGTGGGATATACTTGACATTATGAAAATAAAATCTTCTATTTTATCAGTTGTGAAATTTAATGTCTCGTGTACTTGTATTTTGTGCAGAATTTCGTAATTTTAGTTTGATTACTTTGACTATTTAACAAATGCTATAATTATCCTAGTATAATAGAATTTAAGAAAATTTAAATTAAAATTCGTGAAATTGATTAATTTTATAAAAATATTATTTATGATTAACTTTATAAATTTTTAAATGATTATGTTTCTCTTTTAAAAATATATAATCGTATCCTTTGCAATAACAATCAATTTTACATCATTTTAAAATTAAAATTTCAAATCACATATTTAAAAAAAATAATGAAAAAAAAAATTTCTAAAAAATAATTAAAATTTGGAATAAAATAATGGCACGTGCGAGAAGATACGAAAAATAAAAGAAATATATTAGGTTCTCCAAGAGAGTGTAAAAGGTCACACCCGCCCAAGCGCGCGTGTGTTAGCATCACACTCGGATGCTTTAAAGCTCATATTCTTCTCTCTCTTTCTCTTTCTTTCTTTCTTTCTCCCTCATCTCTCGTCTCTTTTCTTATCTAAATTGATGTATTATTTACATTTTTCCACGACAATCTCATGCTTAATTAAAATAATCGTTTGGACTTTGGACCCGAAGCTCTTTCTCTGGACTTCGGGACACACACGAGACAGAGAGGCAAGCTTGAAATTTTCGAGGAGACACGTATATATATGCGGCCTTTTGGCGAATATATGTATTACGAGGAAACTATATAAAAGTTGATTACTCATTGGTATTTCCTAATACACTGATTTTGATTTATTTATTTATTTATTTATCTTTTTTTATTGCTAAATGAGGATTTGAAAGTGATTATCGTGAGGTCGTGAGAATTCTTAGGTGATCACTTGAAATTAGCTCTGTTTGTTGCTGTCATCGAAAGTGAAATGAGTTTAATAGCCTTTTGACTACATCCGTGATCGTTTATGAACTTTTTTTTTTGTCTGTCATGTAATAAGAAATTTTTTTTTAACTGATAATTAGTTGACTATCTTTTATGGAAATGACATTGTAATTAAATATTATGATGTAATACAACGATAAATTTAGGGTAGAAATAAAAAACAAATTATATATTTTTTTTTCATATGATTTAATGATTTGTTCTTTTGATTAGCAAATTCAACGATATGTTTAAGATAATTAAGAATTACACATTTTTGAGAGCTTTTGTATATATTATCAGTTGTCAAATTAAGCTCTCTTTTTAAGTACGCATATATGTTTTAGCGGCACGTAAAAATTCATTTATCTTTTATTACATATGTTAACTCGCATATTGAAACATGCATCAATTTGCTTTAAGTGATCTTTCTGTGTATGTGTATATATATATCGGCTACTTTCTTTCATCTTTATATCGTCCTCTTAATCGAGGTTACAATTATCAAATGGTAGCCCCGTTTAATTATACAGTTAATATTCATTTCTCAACTTACTTAACAACAAAATGTAGCTAAATCAATCAAGATATACTTTCTCGTTATTATAAAAATATTTTTTTTTTCTTCATATTTTATAATAAAACATTATAATTATAATATATATAATATATCAAAGTCACTATGACGTACCCAAAAATTCGCTTGTGTTACTCGAAAGCTTCTTTTTTTTTCTCTATGCGATCGTGCAACATCAAACAAATTAAAAAATAATTATTATTTTCCAAGAATTATTTTACATTTAAATTATTTAAAATTTATTTACAATACTTAAAAAATAAGAAATCAAAGTTGCGTCTAAAAAAATTGACGCTACATGTATGGTATTAAACATTTCAGTGCGAAAAAAGAAACTAATCAAAATCTTAAAACGATAATTTTAATTAAAAAGTTTGAAAATATCTTAAAATTTGACATTTTCACATTCGCACTGATTCAGACTTTTTCAAAAAAAAAAAAAAAAAAGTGGGGGAAAACGTATTGGGATTGGACCAGCCGAATTTTTAATCCCCACTTTTTCTTTTTAAAAAAGTCACGTGGCTTATAAAGCACTAAAAAGATGGCGTGCACATGCGTTCAACTCGTGGTTCTTAACGTAATGAAAAAAAAAAAAAGAGAAGCACACACATATTGCACGTTGATGACTTTGCATTGCTAAGTGCTTTTTTTCTCGATAAAGAGGTCTAAGTTTAAACGATTTAATTAAACACACTGTGTAATACTGACACGATTTCTATCTTATCGACACTGTACAAATAATTATTATAAAATTTTAAACATTTATTAAAATTTTTATGAAATTTTAAAAAAAAAAATGTACAGTGTACTATAATTTGGAAAACACGTCAGTATTTTATTATTCACGCATTGCAATTTAAAAGTTAAGTAAAGAAATTTTTTGAATTGGTAAAATTTAATTGATTTAATTATACGTAAGATGTTAATATTAATTTTATAATTACAAAATTATAAAAAGATCTTAAAGTACATTAAATAAATAATAATCGCATAAAATATTTCTACATTACTGTAACATAAGTCATTTAATTATTTAAATAATTCTGAATTTATTTAACGAGAAGTATTTATTATTGATTGACATATGTTCAAGTAGGTATTCATATTATATCGACTGAAAAATACTGCTTTCTATTTGGGTATATAGATAATCAATGATTATCTTCTTAAAAAATTGTTAAATTCTGTTGGTTAATATACTTTATTATTATTTACATTTTTAATAATGAAAAAAAAGATTGTTAATCTTTTTTTCTTTAAAAATGCAAAAATATATTTTGTATACTCTTCAGTATTAATATACCCCTTGTTTTTTGTACATAAAAAATAATTAATTTATTTATGAATTACGTATCTACGTATCAAAATAATAATAAAATGAATCATTTATATACGCTATTTTTGTTTTATAATAAAATTTTTAATTAAATTGCAAAATAATGAATAGAAATGATCAATTTATAAAAAATAAGTAAATAAAAAAAAAACTAATGTAACTTTAAACTTTTCAAATTGACAAAATAAAACTTTTAATAAAGTGCAAAAAAAAAAAAAGTACGTGATTAACAAACCATCAGAGAGATGAGAAGTTTCAATTTGTTATACGAGAAAATTCAATGATTTCTATTCATCATCATCATCACATGCAACCGCAAGCCTCAACTACCATGTTAGGCAATGTTTTCTGCGTGATTGTGTTATTCGAATCCACGTAGAGCAGTTGAATCGGTGATAATTGCGTCGGTGAACAGCAAGGGACGATTTCATTTCGACGATGAACGGCTTTACCATGCGCCAATAACCTCTGTAATAATATATATTGGCAAATTCTAGTATTTTCATTTGTTCAATTTATTATTTATTTATTTATTTTTTTTTAATAAAAATTGAAATTTTTTTAAATTGATTATTTTTTTTTTACCAACGTTTAAATTTTATCAGATCTATCCACGTTTCTCGAAAAGTTTTTTGTTTTCATACCAATGAATTATTTTGATAAGTTAAAGCAAGAAGAAAAAAAAATGTGACAACTTGGACTTTGGTCGACTCTGATATTTTCGGTGAAATGAAAAAAAAAATGTATTCAATTCTATATAAACGTATTTCTACGCAATATTATAACTATTTTAATTATAGATAAGTTATATATGAGATTGTATTTCTAAAAGTGATTTCCATATCAACGATTTCATTTATCTTACTAAACATATACTATTTCTTAGCTGATTGTACTTTGCCCATAAGCAACCTTGAATTTTTTTTTCTTACATTTTAAATACAAATTAATAAATTTAAAAATTTTTTTCAACTTTTTATCATATGTGTATTTTGCAGAAATATAATCCAATATTACAATAACGACGATAGAAAAAGAGCTAAATAAATCGTCACAAACTATACGACATCGTCGTTATCATCGTAAGCACATTACGTTTCATCTTTGGGACTCTGTTACAATAACGTCACGCCTTCCTCTTCCTCATCCGAGTGTATGTATATACATATATATAATCTCATTAATCATACGCGGTAAGCAAACATAAACGCGTGACGCGTTTCATACGTCATCGTTCGATCTTTCTTCTATATACCCCCCAAATATTAAATTCCCAAGATTTATTTATTTATTTATTCTCACCCTTATGACGTCGTTATGATGTGTACCGCTCATAGTAAGTGAGACAGCTGTCGAACATGAACCACGACAAAAGTAAGCATGATAACCACTTGGATGTAATATCCAATCGTTCCAACCGATATCTTCAAAACTAATGTAAAGCTCGTCACGACAACATTCCTTCATTTCAGGTAAACAATTTGAATGACGTTTTGGTCTGTAACGTTGTGGTAATGGTTCGGTTTGTATTACTAAAAATGGTTTTAAATTCGTTTCCATTGATATTGGTGCTATGTTATGTAAGTTTGTACATGAAGTACAAGATAATTGTATTGAATGATTTAATCGTTGCTTTTCAACCCATGCTTGAACTGCGAAACTAACTTCTGTGTTTACCCAGCCCTCTGTGTAACAGAAAATTAAAAAATTTTTTTTTAAATTATATTATTGAAAAATTTGTAAAGTAATGTTGTATATAAGATGAATGATGAAAAGAGTTACGTGACTTTTATAATCTTTTTATATCAATATTGCAAAAATATCTTTGGAATTAAAAAGGAAAAAAACTATGATATCGAAAGCTACGTGATTTAAGTCACTTATACAGTCCGAAAAATTCTTATCAAAAATGTTTAATTAATTATTATCAGCGAAATTATAAAGTTTAACGAAATTTAAGGAAGAAAGTTTCAAAAGAACAAAAAATAAAAAAGAAATTAAAAGATTATAAATGATAAATGTAAATATGAAAAAATAGTTTAAATATAATAATTTCATACCTCCAGTTGTTGTCTCAAAAATACCCATTATCGTATTCTTTTCAAAACTATTACTTTGATCCCAATGATCAAGTTCCGAAAGTACAAAAGTTTGATTAAAACTATCATTATGATCTTCTTCTTTATAAAACCATAGCTCAGCTCTAGTTACAATAACGTATTGCATTTCATTTGGTAAAAAAAATGTAAAACATGCAGCTGGATGAAAACCAGTTATGTGATTTGAGCTTTGAAGGCATTTTTTTGAATATGGAAAGTCTGAAATAAAAGAAAAAAATAATTTTTTAATTAATTTTAATCGTAAATAAAACAAAATTTGTGCAACGCTTTTACGTCTTAAGTACCTTGGAAAAACAAGTTGCACAGAGAAAATTTTATTGCTTGATCAGCTGTTTTAATTTTTTCCATTTACTTAATCGTACGTTAATTTTCTAGATTAAACATTACCAAGTATCTTAAACTATATTTTTTATTTTCTATTTTACTAGATCTCGCGCTTAGCAAAGATTAAAATAAAATACTTTTTTCCCCCCCAATGTAAATATATTTCTCTCATGCCTTGATTAAATTATCGATTGACATTTCTTTTTTTTCTTTATTTCATTTAACTTTGTTTTTGTTTACGATGCGCACTTTTTTAATTTGCAAAGTTACGAAAAAAAGAGAAGAATAAGAAGAAGAAAAAGAAAAATTTAAATTAATTGATATGAGATTAAAGAAAGTTTATTGTTTGCTTGCGGCCAAGCCTTGACAATTGATTGCCTCAGTAAAAAAAAAAAGAAAAAAAAAACAAAAGTTGGAACGATAAAATTTAAACGGCGCCAATAAAGTCAAAGAAATAATAAAAAAAGAGTTAATTAACGCTTGACATCGTATGCAATTTCATCGTATTCAATTTCTGATCTAAATTAAGTATCAAAATTGTAAAAATAGAAATCGTCATTATCATTCAATATATATAATACACGCGATATCTACATCGATTTTCATGTTTATTTATTCTTTCTTTTCTACATAAATAAACAAAAAGGTAAATAACTTTGTTTTCAATAAAACACGCCAATCGTTAACTTTATTATGCGCAATAACTTAATTTTCTATACATATGTTGAAGGAATAAACGAAGGAGATCACGGATGTTTATTTACTCGCGAATATACTTGTCGATATGGACGTGTGGTTTTTCTGCATATATACAAGGCGGAACTTCCAAGACACGATACCGTTTGGGGTTTCTTATGTTTCAACACAACGAGAGCAAAAAAAAATTTATTGATAATGAGCTTACACTTGCTTAAAGCTGCCCGCGTTCGATTGAAACTTTAATGAGTTTAAGGTTAAAAATTTGTAATCGTGTAATAATCTTACTATTATGTTTTCGATAGATTTTAATATTAATATATTAGAAAAGTATCATTTTTATTGTGGTTACAGTTTATAATTAAAATTTTGAAAATAGTTAATTTTTACTTTAATTAGATAAAAAGTTAAAAATAAATTTCTACGACTAATTTGAATTTAAATTATTATTTTTCCTTATTTAGAAATCAAAGAGATGATAGTTTAAAGAAAAATTTTAAAGCATTAATTCTGCGCAATATTGGTATTGCAAGTAGAAAAGACCAGATCTAGTCAGACGCAATTGTATTTCGAGTTTCATAAATTTATGATTGCTATTTTTAAAAATTTTTATTTTAATGACTTTTTTATAGAATAATTTAAATTTCAATTAAATTTTATTATCGAATATCAATAAAAAAAAATAATCTTTTAATTTTGTTCGTAACATCAACTCGAAATTGAATACGACATGAAAAGATAGGTTTTTATGCGAAAACTTACAGTCTTATGTCAATAATGCAGAAACTTGAAATTCAACCATTAAACTTAATATTTTATAATGGGAGCATATTACGTAAGAAAAGCTGCTTTGCTTTACTTTCTTCTTTCATTAAGACAGAAATCCTCATGCTCGTAAGAAAATTTTGAAGGGAAACTACCTTAAAGCTTTCATTTTCGAACTTTCTCAAAATTTACTTGGACATTAAATAAAGCCGGTAATTTCACGAATAATATGATGGTACTTTGACGTTTAATGTAAAGATTTTATGTGACAATTGAAAAAGTTTATTATTAATGTATGAGACAAGTCTTTATCATCTATAATTAAATTGAATAGATTTTCTATTGTTGTTTAAGCAAGTGTCTTTTTTTTTAATTAAATAAAATTGTAGAACAATTTATAAGAGTGTATTTTTTAAATTTAATTAAGTAAGACAATTAATTTTCTTAATAAAGTAATAGATTTATCGATTTTTGTTAACTTTACATTGTATGACATAATCTTTACATTAACGAGATAATGTATTTTAAAGAGGGGAGGGTCGGTGGACTTTAACCTCCATCAACTTTATAGAAACACTCTGTTCTTTCAATATTTTTGGAATTAAAGCTTTTAGAACATTTTAAACAATTACATTATTTTTTTGAAAATTAATTAAGTATTTTTAAAAATAATCTAATTCAAATTTTTTTTAATAAAAAAATAAAAATAATGTATTTATAATTTAAAAAATCAAAATTTTTAAATAGTTAAAAAGAAAAAAAAAATTGAATCAGGAGAGGTCGTAAGTTCAAATAAATACACAACTTTTTTCTTAGAAAAGAGAAGTCTCGCACGTGCATGATTTATTAACCTAAGAAAGCTCTAAACAAAGATTATGCGACGACTTAATCTTCATTTTGCACTTTTTCTTTTTGTGATTGACAAGTTGTCGATAAAATGTAAAAACGTTTGCTTGATTCCGTTAATGTAAAATTATTAAAGCTTTAAGTTTTGTCATTGCAAATAAATTCTAGAAATAGTTAAATGTCTGTTTTCTTAATTTTTTACCCTCAAAATATATAAAGTACATGTTGTAATCTATAGTCTTAAAATATTACAGTTTAAAATTTTTTTTTGTTACAATCAATTATCATTTATCGTATCTTGTTAATTAGCAATAAAGCAACCTTGTTCAATGTCAAAAATCTGCATAAATAATTAGATAATTATTTGAACAAAAAATTTCATGTAAAAAATTTTGAAGATATTTAAACTTCATATCAACATGATTTATATTTAATTGCAATAAAAAAAAAATCTCTTTTTTATATTGCGATTGATCAAGGAAATTTAATTAAGGTTAATTGAATTGATTGATTTCAATTTAATTATCACATAAATAGTTTGATCAAGGAAATTTAATTAAGGTTAATTGAATTGATTGATTTCAATTTAATTATCACATAAATAGTCACATGTTTATCAAAAATAATTTAAAATAATTGGAATAATTTTTAAAATTAGCTAATTAAAATCTTTAATTTTTGGCAAAATCTGATGTAATATATTACGTAAATCCTGTAATTCACTTCATTTTAATTATTTTTAGTTTTTGTTTACGTAAAATGAAAAAAAATTGTTCTTATTTTCCCACGATTCTTTTTCACTTTAGTAGTAAGCAAAATGATAAATTTATCTCACATGCAAGTCAAGTTAACCAAACTAGTGTCACGTAACTATTTAACTTTTCAATATTTTTTTTTAATTGCAAAAGATATAAATTCTAGGAAAATTTCAATCAATTTTTTCATTTAAAAATCTACTAAGAAAAATCAAGCAATAAAATTTCTATTCAACAAACATCACAAATAACTTACCTTCATTTGGAAAGACAACAATCTGATTAGTTTTGCCATAAAAGCTCTCAG
>JAPYZE010002545.1:0-22459 GCA_030522805.1 Leptomastidea abnormis
TGTTTAATACGTTAAAATCGCAAAAAACCAATTTCCCGAAAACTAAAAATGAAAAAAAAACAATTGAAGATCGTTAAAAAATAAATTTTTATATTTTTTTCCACTTTCCTCATTAAAAAATACATCGAATCCACTTTGTCCGGATAAAATCTAAACATGGGAACATACTTTTTTTTTGTTTTGAAAAAAAAAATACATCCATCCGTACACGAAAAATTGGATACACTAAAAAAAATTTTCAAAAAAATAATTTTTTCTGACTTCTTACATCATAAAAAAAATTTTTAACACAATTTATAAAAAAAATTTTTTGTCCTGATTACATAGCTTCCTCTTTGAGGAAGCAAAATGAATAAATAACATCAAAGACTTGTCATGTTCTTTGCATAACACTTCTATTTGAACTTATATTCGTATAACAGCTATAAGTTGGAATGTTCTTCGTAACACAATTCTGTTTGGGATAGTTTTCGCATAGGAGGCGTCAATATACTCTTCAATATTTTGCGTTAATTACTCAATTATATTTTTTCCAGTCAGCATTCGCAAGTTGCATATGTATATTAATGTAATTTAATCAAAGCCGTCAAATATAATGTGAAGCAATTCCTTTTAAAAATTTTTTCAAATAAAAATTCATGTAGAAAGTTGAGTACAGTCAGTCAAGAAATGTCTGTGCGCCATGAGATTTTGAATAGTGTGATAAAATAATATTATTATAAATATAGGTATAATTTGCTTTAGTCGTAATTAAACTGAGAAAAATTTTAGTGGGTATATAAGTTTCTAAAAATTTTTAAAAAATGTTAAAGATGAATTTTCGTCTAGAATTAAAATTTCATTGCATAATTGATTAATGAAAGTGATGAATAAAATGTTTTATTAGATTTATGTAGACTATAATAGAATAATCGAGCAAAATAAACTTCAATAATTGTCTTAGCTCTCATCGTTTGCGAAATCGATCTCTTCGTCGCTCGTACACCGCGTAATGTATGCTTTGGGCTTTTACGCGTCAGGAAAGCCAAAAGAATATAAGCCACTCGTGCATCGCGAAAAAACTTCCTAGCGCTATGAAGACTCGGAACAGCCTCGTACTTATATATTATACATACGCATGTGTAGGTAAGGGCTGCGCTGTAAAGAAGAAGAAAAGAGTGGGAGGAGGAGATGAGGAAAAGAAGAAAGGAGAAGATATAAACAAGAGGTATAAGCAAGCAAGTGGTGTATACTTATATGCGCTCGCGTAAACTCGAAATGGCGGCAAGGGGGCCTCCTCGATAAGAGACAAGCGAAAAGCCAGAGGGCCGGCCCCCTGCCCCTTCTGATACCAACGTATACGCGTGTGTGCCTGTAACTCGCGATCGTAAAAGTTCCCCAAGTGGGTAGGTACTTGCTCGCCGCGGGCTATATACCTATATACTGCTACGTCTTAACGCAAAAAAATACGAGGAGCGCGCGCGAGTGCAGGCCACTTTTGTGTTTGTGTGCACAGAGCAGGAAAAAAAAATAGGAAAAAAGTGTATATGTGTGTGTGTAAGAGAGAGAACTAGGGAGGGAAAAAGAGAATGAAAATAGGGTCGTAGGACGGAAGCGGATGTAGTGGCCGTAAGTCGAGACACGAGCGAGAGAGAGAGAGAGAGAGAAAGAAAGGGAGAGCTCACATCGAGTGTGTATACGTTCTCTCTCTCTCTCTCTCTCTCTCTCATTTTCTCTTTCTACTGATGATATTGCGCAACCAATTTTTCTCCTTCTTACTCCTTATTCTTAATTTTGAAAACACGAGCTAAAGTTACATCTGGAATATTGTGTACATGCAGCGATACATACATACATACATACATATTTTTAAGGTGTGTAATTTTTCAAAATTTTATTTCCACTGACGGAAACAGCGTTTACTTGCGGGAGTTTGTTTTATTTGTTTTTGAACTCGTATAGGCTACTCATACATGGCGATAATATAGGCTTAAAATTATTTTTGATTATTTATAACGTTAAAAAGCTTTCTTAAAATATCTATATGATTATGAATTTTTTTGGAAAATATTCTTTAATGTAAATCTTTTATTTCAACTATGATTTTCGATACAATTACAACATAAATTAAATTACACTATATTATAGGTATTATAATACTCAAACCAATTGGTAGTACCTATGTACCAAGTATTGTTATTTTACTAATGTACATTTGGATAACTAAAGTATTGAATTTAAGTATATTTGTTGAAATTACTAAAACATAAGATTTCAACTTTAACTATAACAAACGAAGTATCAGATTTCGGATTTTCAAAATTATGCTTACCTATTAATTATCCTGGTATAAAATAACAAATTTATCGATTAAATTATTTTCATCAATTAATTCTTAAACAAATCAAAGTTATTGTTATTTCTTATTTGCGCTTTAATCCAAGAAACAAAAAAGACACTTTTAGCCTTTCATATGCTTAAGGGTATGCATCATACCGACGTAGGGACCTACCTCGTATTTTGCAGTATTCGTCGTTAATTGACATATTTGTCAAAATGTCGGAGTTTTCCGACAAACGACGAATACTGCAAAATAAGGATTGGGTATTGACTACAGTTTTAGGTTAGGTCTGAGCCATGCCCTTAAGGAGGCTATTACCTCTTTTCAAATGATATTTAAATACATGTTTCGCTCCGTTCGGTTAAATGACAAAATCGAAAATACGATTAACGTTATAAATAAGGAAGTGTAAGAAAGATTGCTACATTTTGTACCTGAGTTTTCATACAATATTACTTTATTATACTCACCCTAATTAAAATTCGTTTTTCCCAAATAAGCATTACAATTTCAATTATGATGGTTTGCTGTCGAATCTTTATTAATATGTAATGAGATTTTGGCTGGCCTGGCACAAAGCATTTTCTAACATCGATTGTTGCCAGCACGTTGACGATTAAGTCGCAATTACGTTTTTAACCTTCGAAGCATTGCCTCTACCTATTCGATGATTTATTTTGATCAACAGCTTAATCGTCATCATCGAATAATAATAGCAATAAAAATATAATTAGTAAATCGTTAATATTGTCACTTAATTATTTATTGATATTATAAGATAGCTGCTATTAATGCGGCGTATAATTTGACATTTTTTTCTAAAATCATAATTAAAATGCCATCAATTCAAAACTTTTGATGGGTAACTGGAAATTTTATTTAAAACGTTTTACGTATTCAAGCTGTTTAGTGAATTTCACTTAATTTTCATAGCTTATACGTAAGTTTTAAGGGCATCTTTTACATCGATGCCAATTATTCTACGTCTGATTCCACATTATTGAGAATATAGTAAAGATTTAAAGTATCTAGTAAAAAAAAAACAACAATCCTCCTAATTATTGAGAATTGGGATTATATTATTTATTCAGAAAGCAATAGAATAAAAAAAAAAAAAAACAAATAATAATATATTGAATTGATTTTATTATTTTGATAGCTTATAATAAGTTTTATGGAGTTATCGTGAATTCTTCAATGAAAAATTAATGGCCATTCTTTTTCCTAGTTTAATCGTGAATTGAAATAGTTTGTTTCCATTTACTCTAGATTATTGGGACATTCGCTGTAGTAGAGAACTTGAGTATCTAAACCGCAACACAACAAGATTTTTTTAATTTAATTTCAAAATAAGTTACATTATAATAAAAAAAAAGAGTTTACCTTGCGCTGTTACTCCGCATTTTATAGCACATTCCAATCCAAATTCATTTGAATGCGTAATCCCATCTGTTCCACAGAAGAAGTTCTTCTGTACCAGAACAATTGCATGGCTCGGGTTTTGCAGTAACGCTCATTGCAATCATGAGGGTAACTGTTATCAAAATATTTTATTGAACAAAAATTCAAATTATCGCAATGGGGAAAAATCATTATATAGTAAAACTAATCAATGAAAATATATCTTTAAAATATACATACCAAGTGCAAAAAGCACCGCGTTCTTAACCATTTTGAAAAACCAGTATTTTTAATTTTTAGGACAATTGAGTAATTCACTTATGTCGATAGTCATTTTATACCCTAATCTGACTGTTCCCTCTCCTACAAATTGAACAATTTTCATTCTATTCTTTTGTTTCTCAGAACAGTTAAGCAAATAATGGAGGTATTGTCACGTGCAGCTCTGCTCGTCTGCACGTAAAGTTTTATTTACAAAAAAGAAAACAAATTATTTTCTCATTACATCGATATGAGAAAATTTTTATCTCCATATTTCCGTTGGGTGTTTAATCAAGTTGTAATAGCTAATCCTATAGTAAAAGAATGATGGATAGGATCTGTCCTCGATCTATTCGTGATCTGATTGGCTCTGATTATTACCTAATGTGTAGTGTGATTGATGTACAAGAACCACGTGGTTTCATCGTGCCAAAGTTTAAAATTACTAGAAGAAATAGAGATAAAGAGAGAAAATCCTTCATGAGAGGAATGATTAACTTATATGATTATTATTTTATAATTAATATTTTACATAATATATGTTTTTGAATCATGATGGTATTATTTTGTAAAGTCTGTGTAATCATTATATATACGAAATATTACACAACCTCAAATTATTTAATTAACTTATTGTATATAGAAATATAGATGCGTTTTTACTAAATGATGTCACTAAATTATACTAACCTACATTAAAATTAATTTGAGATAAAAATCAATTTTTACTATTTAATAATAATTATTTGAAAAGAAAACAAATAAAAACCAAAAACTACAATTTTAAACTATGCTCTTTTAAGATTAAAAAAATACTTTTATTAATATATTTTGAAAATAATCTTAATATTTTTAAAACATGTATAAATATGTGCGGGCGAAGCCCGCTAGATGTGATCTAGTCATATTAAAAATTGAATGAAAGTCATATAAAGATAACTGTTTTTTCGAATATGTGTGACTAGGAAATAATCCTTTTTTCCTTGAAATTAAAACTTCATGCGCAGACGAGCACAGCTACACGTGATAAAACCTCCAATAATTGCTTTATTACTCTAAAAAACAAAAAGAAGACTAAAAATTGTTTAATTTTCAGGAGAGGAAGCAGTAAGATTATAGTTTAGTAGAATTAGCAAATGATTGAAAGGAATTTTTTTATAGATAATATATTTTGTTTGAAATTGATAAGGATAAAGTAGGATAAAAAGTAGGAATACATATAATTTTTTCTTATTTGTTGACTCGAAATATCTTTAAATTTATTAGGCTTAGAGAAAAATTGTATGAAACTAAATTGGCTGAGAATTAAATTTTACGTTTTTTTTTTATTTTTTACTATTATATTTTCTAATGTAATTATTAGCTAATGCAACTTTAAAAAATATTTGGAAATTACGTAATATTTTTGATAAATACATTATATTTCAACTCTTGTATAGATAAGTTAAGTAATTGTTTAACAAACTTATTATCTATACTGAAATCATTTGTGGATCATATTAGACGCCATTAAAAATCCGTAAAAACTCTACTTTTACAAGAACACCTATAAAATCATTTCTAGTGCAGATATAATGTTTGCAAACTTATTTTGCTACTACAAAAGTGTCAACGTGTCCAATTCACGAAATTTAGGTATACAGCACGTTAGGAATATATCGTCGCCTTCGGGCAAGAAAGTGCTTATTCAAATTCCGCGGTAATAAGAAGGTGCTGAGATTCAGAAAATCGCTTTTTTTTGTAAATTCCGTATACGTAAAATTCAATTTTACGCACCGTTATATGGGTATGCAAGGACTTTGGAAGTTCGTAGTATTGAAGAGCAAAGCAGGTCGGTCTTTGCGAGGAAAGCTGCGCGCGCGGGTCAATGACCTCACCAGCTCGTCAATGCGAGTTCGCTCTCAAGTCCTGGCTCATTCTCGCCTCTGGATATAATACTTGAGCATATATGCCTATACTACACAAGGAATATACATCATGAGCAAAGAGAGAGAGAGAGAGAGAGAAAAAATCTCGAGCGTCTATACTTATATATTATACACTTAGATATGGCCCACTCCATCACCGGTTGTAGATGTACGGCATCTAATGTCTCATAGCTCGTTTCGAACCTTTGCTCTTCCGCGGCAACGTGCTCGTGTATCGCGTGCATTCACAGAAAATCTTCACACGTATTATACATATAAAAAACACCTGCAGCACTGATCAAGACAAATTAATCAAAATGTCTATACGTCGAGGCGGTTTTGTCAATCCTCGTGTCGCCTCTGTCCCCTACTTACATTTGATGTCCCGGAGCTGCTGCTGTTGCGTGATAATATCACTATGTAATGTATAGAGCATCTCACCATCAGAATCCTTAATTATAATTCTATCTACGTGCGAGCGCAGCTCTTTGTACATGTAAGTGGTATGTATATAGCTCTTATACACAAATTAGCCACGCGTGATATATACCAAGCGCGTATGTTATAGAGATGTAGTCTCGAGTACAAGAAGCATAAAGCGCTCGGTTTCTTAGCCTCCTCTCTCTCTCTCTCTCTCTCTTTCTTTTTCTGGTTTGCTTTCTAAAGTCACAGCAGCTACATATGTACGCGTGAATGGCAATATTCCAAAAGCGGACCGCGCAGAGATTGTGTCCAGGAATTTACGTCTCTTTGGTGATGCTCTCTCGCGCGCAATCATGCGTAGTGTTGACCCCTTCTTGGCGCTTTTCAAAGCTTTTTTAGTTCTCTCTCTCTCTTTCTTGATGCTACTGCACTTTTATATGTCAGTCTTTTCTCTTAATGCTGCTTTTAATGTATGTACATACGCTCAGCTTGCTTCTATTAAAATCTGACTAAAGCTTTCTTTTTACTCATTTACAATTATTCCGTGCGGTGTTCCATAAACGCAATCTTCAATTCAATATATAATATCGTGAAATTCGAATAATTTTGCAAATAATTGTCCGAAACATTTAGAAAAATAATTTAAAAAGAAAAAAAAAACAAACGTAGTTTCAGCGACACAAGCACATTATCTGATAATGATAATTTTACCGCACTTCCAAGAAAAGGAGTTTCAATAATTTATTTACATCGAAAGCCGCCGCGCGCATACAATATATAATCGGAATAAGCGCGCATACATAGAATCTAACACGCGATATTATATTATGTACGGCTAGGCGCCTTTCTCTCTCTCTCTCTCTCTCTCTCTTTCTCTCTCTTAATGACGATTGGGCATCGATGAGCGCCGATTGCATCGACGATCGATATATTGCGGAAATGCAAAGCTGCTGCAGCACTACACGTATATAATATATACCTATACTATACTCACCTAACAGCAAACCGAGAGGAAAACACGCGAGGAGGGGAAAGCCAAGGAGAAGGTTATTATCGCGCGGGAGAAAGTTAATTAGTCGATCGATCGACTTGTTTTGTGCGTATGAAACAAAGCGAGAAAGCCGCCTCTTGCTGTTATATATGTGTGTGGTTTTGAAAAAAGCCTAAGCGTTAATCGTATTACAAAAATAGTTTTTAGACCCAAATGTTTTTCGTTAGTAATTTTTACTTAGTAAATTTGAACGCGAGATTTTGAAAGTATACGTTCAAAATTTTTAACAAAAAAAAAAGAAAAAATTTAACAAAATTTTTAACCATATCCACTGAGAATAATTATTTATTATTTCAATAATTTTGTTATTTGTCTCTCATTAAAAAAAAAAATTTATTATAATTTGCCCAGATTTTCAGATAACCAATATATTGCTAAAGGAATCAGCGATATATTGGCGAACATCCTGTTACAATATATTGATAATATATTGCTAATTCAAAAATCAATATAGTATCAATATCATTTATCAATATATTATCAATATATTGCCCATAATAGTTGTGATTTTTGCGCGGCGTTAATTTATATTATGAAGATGTGGAAAAATTAAATTGTACACAAATTATATTTACACGTAGTGTAAAATATATTTATGTACAATTTTATGAATATACAAAATAATTGTGAACATTTTATTTTAACTGTGCAGAATTTGTCAAGTTTACACATTAATTGAGTAACTTTAATGTCTATTATACCAAGCGTAAAATTAATTTGTGTACTAGTTGATCGTGAAATAATAAAATGTGAATGAAAGATAAGTGCATATTTTATTTGTGTACCAATTTAAAGTGGAAGACGATTGTTAAATTTCTGAATGTGTAAAATTAAAACGGTATCTCGTGGGACAATAATTAATGTAATGATCGATTTCGAATCAAATTAGATAATTGTCATTTTAAATGTTAATTTAATCTAAAAAATAAGTCGATATATTAAAATTGTCCATTTAAGAATTAGACTTCTTATACGAGGAAGAGTATATCATGTATGATGTAAGCATTTTTTTTTTTTTTAAATTAAACATTTAACGGCAAATAATTATTAACATTTTACAAACAAATACACACACACTATATTTTAAATACGTAATGACATAAATTTATAAAAAATTTCCTCCTAATATCAGCAAGGCTAATTGAGAAAATTGCAATTAATACTGATAAAAGTTTGGCGCTATATGTACATATATATGCAAGACCATTAAAATTATTTGATGTACTCAATCGATATTTTGTTTTCCTTAAGTAATTCTAATTGCCGTATTTGTCAAAACAACAGTTTTTTTGAAAAATTTATTTTTTAATTATACATATATATTTACTGATCCAGCAATTACTTAATTTGTATAATTTATTCTAATGATAATATTCAAAATAAATAATGACTATATGATTCGTTAAAAACATTTACTCATGGAATTTCTATATCTATATATTATAATAATTTGAAAATGAATTTCATTTCATAAATTTTACTATTTACTTTTTACTTTAACAGCTTCATTTTTATAAAATGTTTTTTATTCAACAAATTTATTTTGTTATTAAATCATTAAAATAGTATTTTTTCTTTACACTGAACGATATAGTTGTATTAATAAATTGTATTAATAAATATTTGTGCTAATCAAAAATCGCCTATCGATAGGGCGGTAAGTTATGTTTTTACAAACGTCTAATTTTATTGGTTTGATAAAACGATGAAAGAAATGTAAAGTATCGGAGTATATAGGTATATATCGCGAGTCGAGCTTTCTTGGCATATAACTTTTGCCTCCGCAGTTCAAAGCGGCATTATTAATCACTTTACGAGTCGAAAGGCAAAACCGCGACGAAATGTCGGGCACGTGCGGAGGCGTTTGTAGCCTTGCAAAAGAAATATAATAGTAGAAAAAGAAATCAATAAAAGAATATACATGCGAAGAGTAAGGCAGGCAGGCAAGTTACTCACTACTTAAGGATCTAAAAGGGAAGAATAAGATAAAAAAAAAGAAGGAGTTATAAATCAAGCCTGCATTTGTTTAGCGTTTGAACTGATAAAAAATATAAAACAGTGCGTACACTATATATGTTTTCTCAATGTGATATTATATGTTTTATTTTAAAATTAAAGAACGAAATTTCAATAATAATTTCGTTGGTTGGTGAACCTGTTAAAATATTAATTGCACGCTTTAAATTTGTCACTTGATGTTGATAGAATGCTAGTTCAATCATTAGAAATTATATAGTGTTAGTTAAATTTTTCCAATTTTATTATTGAGACTAAATTATCTTTATTGTTAACTTTTTTACAATATTATTAATAACAATAACAATAATACAATAATAAGATTGATATAAATCAAGGGGATTTTACTAGTAAAATCGATTTACAATTTTTAATATATATAGTAATAGAAAAAGCTTTGAAATAAAAAAAAACTGTTTTTTGTGTTTCCATTTTTTCTGGATGATGTATATCAATATTTGTCAATTTTAACATGAATAATACTGATGTTATTTATTTTTTTAAAACAAATTTTATTTTGTGGAAATATAATAAAATTTTTTACAACAAGTTCGATAAGTTAATGTCATTTTACACTCGAAAAAAAATTTATAAAATTAAAAATACATCATAAATTGCTTAGATAATATAGAATGAGCAGGTGTGACTAAAATGGATTAGTAAATTAAAAATAATATAAGTTACAAAATTATTTATGGAAGTTTTCTGTCAAATACTTAGCTGCAATAAAATTAAATTCTGAAATAAAAAGCAGCGAGTGAAAGGCTGCTATGCCCGTAAATCCAGATTTGAATGAAAGTATAGCTCGAAAGCTGCTTCAAGAGCAAAATCGCTTCCGACCTATAACAAAGCTCTTTCCATTTCCTTCTTTAATCTCTCATTCTCGCTTGACCAGCGACTCTTAATACCTACATCTCCATCCCTCAAGAGGGGGGGGGGGGAGAGAGAGAGAGACATTCGCGCCAAAACAATATCGTCTCTCCTTCGCAATTTTTCGCGCGCTTTAATGCGCGTACGTGACCGTATACACTCTCAAGTATAGCTTTTGTGATACATACACACACCCACACCCACACACTCTTTTGTATACCCTTATAATGTGATGAAGGAAAAGAAAGAAGAAACAAATCCTTGAGGAGAGTGAAAGAATGAGAGAGCCGTCTTTTTCATTTCACGGTATTATTCTTAGCACTCAGGTGCGGGGCTATACATGAGTTTGTTGTTTGTTAATGCACGTTTTAATTTATATGACAATCTGACACCGGTGATTAAGAAAACAAACTTTTTCAGGCCTTCTTTTTTTTTATATTTATAAAATGAAATAATTACTTTTTACATGCTCATCGTTATTTACTTCATATTTTTACTATATTCTTCTATTGCATACACACACACACATACACATTTATGATTATTATTTAATAAACTTGACATTCTCTTGTTGCAGGTACGTAAAGTGACATCTTTTTCACATGTTTACATCGTAATAAGTCATTGGATTAGTAAGTAAAAATTTTTTATTCAAATTTATTAATTAAACAAAAATTAGTAGAATAAAACAAGAAAGATAGAGTGGGAGAGTGGAAGAGAGAGAAAGAGTAGTAGAAGATGGGAACGTGCGAATATTATAACGTCCGCTCGGTATGGACCATAACGAGGAGATATATAACACATGAGCGCTTAAGTGATCCGTGATTGATGATCCCTAGGCATTTATTAAATGTAATGATCTTCTCTTACTCGTTTCATATCTTATGCATATACGACAAATTGCGGCGTGCACATGGCGCTTTCTTATATGCTATAATTAGCCATATAGGTATATTTTATTTTTCAAGAAAGCCCGCCAAGAGAAACAACGAATTCATATATAGAGGAGCTTTTGTAACGTACCTTGTAAACCATATGATTTTATTAACTTTCAAATGATCTCTCAAAAAGATCTCTCATTTCTAACACCAACTTCGATTTGTATATAATCCGAGTTTTTATTGTTTGTATTAATAAAAAGAATTAAAGTATTTCACATACATTTTGAATTAATAAACATTTAACTGTTGCCATTTAAAACGTGTAATGAATGATGATAACAATCATTTAACTATTATTAAATCTTATAATGAGTTATTATTGTTATAAATTGTAGAAAAAAAGAAAGAAAGTTAATTCTATTTAAAGCCGAAAGTAGAGAAAAGGCTTGAAATTTAATGTTTCATTGGCTGGTGCATGACCAGGCCGTGGCACCACAAGTACCTATATGAGAGAGAGAGAGAGAGAGAGAGAGAGAGAGCGAGAGAGAGAGAGCGAGAAATACCGCATGATATTGATTATGTGTAAGAAACGAGAGGTAGGTGCGAACGTTCAATCTTTACTTCGTCGTGAGTCACACAACCGGTCCTTCGATCTATTCAGTCTCTCTCTCTTCCTCTCCCTCTTTCACTTACTGCTTCCATTTTTCTTTTTTTAAAATTGTTTTTTCTTTCTTTCTTTTCTCTTTCTTTTACTCGCTTCTCTTACCAGGTATTAAGTTTTGACGAATCGCAATCGCCGGATAAATCAAAATTGGTATTGAAATAACGAACGAGCCGCGCGATATAGGGGAAGATGGGGTATTTTGAGAAAAGTGGTTTTGTTTTGCCTGTAACTTTTTTGTTTTTTAATATTTTTATATGGGACAAGAAGAGCTTGAATCGATAGACCGTTAATTAGAAGATGCACCTTGTCCCGATTAGTTAAATCATTGTTCAATTTTCATTCTAAAATATGTAAAGACGCTTCTTCTCCTGGTCTTACCTCGCTTGGTGGGGTAAAAGCAGAATCGCTGAATCAAGGCGCAACATCAAATTTCAAGCATCAATCTTGATTGTACTTCTAAACTACACTCTTCAACGAAAAATTAAAGCCCCCGTTCATGTCTTTTGAAACAATGGTTTTCGAGATACACCTTCTTGAAATTCATCAATTTTTCTTTTTTTTTTTTCTATTTCTGCTCTTTAAAAATAAAATATATGAGCTAGCTCTTTTAAACGTAGTTTCAATTTGAAAAAAGCAAAATGCTTATATAACCATTCAAATTAAAGATACTGAATCAAGCCTTCATTTAAGCTCTACCGCGTTAAAAAATATTGATTCTATCCCAAGTTACAGAGGATTGAAATTTCGTGATTTTTGCATGTTAAAATCATATAGCTGCTGCCTATCTTTAACATGGGATGTCTGGTTTTACCCCGCTTTTGAATTTTTTTAAAATGCAAATATCTCAGCAAGGAATAAAGCTAGAGAAACCGTCGGGGGCGCAAAATATTCGTTCGAAATTGTAGTTTAATTGTAGTTAAATGTGAGAGCTTTCATTATTGACTCTCGTCCAAAATTTTCAAAAAAAAGAAAAATGCCGTTTAAAAATCGAGTATAGCAGCAAATGAGCCAGGTTTTGGGGAAAAAAGGGGATTTAACATCTAGAACAAGCCCCCCCAAGTTTGGTTTGATTATCTCTTTTTGTTCCAGAATTATCCTTGAATTCTCATTTTACCCTGTTCTCAAAATACCCCATCTTCCCCTATATATTGCCAAAGTAAGAGCGTACTATAGCCTACATACGTATAGCTAGCAGCAACAGTTTCTGCCTGGTGCTGATGAGAGGAAGCTCGATACCTATAGGTGATGCAATGGGTGCATGCGAGGAGACCGAGATGATGAGAGAATTGAAAAAGATGATTTACATTGCGCCACTCCGGTTATTCAAGTGTCTGTGTGCGTGTGCGTGACTTAACAGAGCTTGTGCTCTTGTGGCGCTGCTGCTGCATTCGAAAATTAGCTGGACTCTTTCGTGATTGATTTTACTTACCCGCAACGATCAATTACTTTTTTTTGCTTTATACAGTGTGTCCTGCACCTTTAACATTTTCTGTCATCCCATTATTGAAGTGTACACACGCACTTACACACATACACACACGAGATGCACGGACGCATGTAAAAAGCCGTTGTTGTGATAACACAAAATATATATACAGTATATAGGTATATCGGCAAATGCCACACCGAATAATCAAGTTTTATCTACAATTTTTACCTCAATTTTAAATTGTCGAATGTAAACATTATATCTAGGTAGAGAATCTCTCGATCGACAATGCTTTCAATTACCTATACCACCGAGCCTCCGAAAGGCAATAACAATAAATATAAGAAACCGTTACGCGTCCTGCTCCCTCCTCTACCACTTCCTCCTCGTTCTTTTTCTTCACTCCCCCTCCCCCCTTTCCTCACTCCTCCTCTGCATAATTGCACATATCGATACGAATCAAAGAGTATTCGAAAATGGCAAAAAAAAAAAATAAACCTGCTGCTAACTGCGGAATGCTTTCTAAAAGAAGTCTACGAAAAACCATTACGAATTATCCTAAAACATATTTACAATTTCGATATTAATTGATTATTATTGATCCAATATATTATGAAAAATAATTTCAATAATTTTTTATTAAAAAAATTTTTATCGATCTATAAAAATGAGCTTCTAACCAATGATTCAAAAAATGATTAACGCAATATAAAACTCTACACAAAAGCAATAAATACTTAAATAAGGTCTTTTAAAACCTTAACAAGTGTAAAATTGATATTAAGAAACTACTTCACCAATTTTCACCTTTACAAAACTTCATCTTTAAAAAAGCTAATAATTGAAAATTTCGATATAGATAATTTGTGACAAGCAACTCAAAAAATCAGGAGAATAATGTAAATCAAGTGAAAGACAAAATTTCTTGAGTCCAATTGAGAAAGTTTTATAATTTCAAGATGAAATTTGTTAAGAACGATAGAGAAAATCATGAAAACGATACGAATCTTCAGAAATTGACATTTTTTCAAGAAGCCCTAACGTAAAAAATCTTTCATAACCTTAATGAATAAACTTCAATGTTAAAGTCAATATTTTTTCATTTCAAGAAAAACTGCATTTTTAATATCAAAAACAGCCTTGATAAGATCCAATTAATGTCAAAATTCAATCAGTTCCTAGAATAAATTAGTTGGATATAAAAAATGAGTATGCAAAATATGTCATTCTTATTTTTGTAAAAGCATAGGAGGAAGCGCGAAATATCGGCTGATATTGCAAATGAGTAAAAAGGGAAGCTGTTGCTGCTGCTGCTGATGCGTCAGTAGTGGGGTCGGTGGCGAAAACGAGTCAGCGTCGAATGTGCGACTCCTGCACACCTGGAAGCTATTATCCGGATGGTTAACAGTTTCTTCAAGAGTAGTATTATAGTAGCGTTGTTCGCCTTCTCCTGCGTGGTAAAAGTGTGTGTGTATATACGTATAGGTGGGTGCCGCCGCTGCTGCCCTTTCGCTATGCCTCGTAACGAATTTTCTCGGAAATTTGGCACACTCAAATGATCAGTTCGATTTCATTTTCTTTCTTCCAGCTCACTCATTCTCTCTCTCTTTCTCTCTCTCTCTCTCTTTTCATCTGCACTGGGGATTTGATGGCTTGATTGTTTTGCTTTGCTTGCCTGTGTAAACTTACATACGCGTGTGTTCTTTTGTTTGAAAGTCAAGCTCGATTGTTCCAAATGATGCCTAAGTAGTCTGCCTTGCTGTAAATTTAAACTCCACTGCCACTCTATACTGTTTTGAGATAATTTTTCAATTTTTAGAATTTCAATTTGCTTTTGCACTGTAAAGTGATTAATTATAGAAAATATTTTTTTAAAAACATATTCAAAACGTTGGAAATCTCGTATTATTTTTTAAAACTTCAATTTCTCCGCTTACGGTTTTACAAACAATAAAAGAACAAAGAAAATTGCACGAAGGGGTTAAAGTGGAAGATGGAGGGAAGCGAGAAATGAAAGAAGAAGAAGAAGAAGTGAGAAAAGCGAGTAAAGATTGCTAAAAAGCCACACTTTTGATCCCCAGATGAAGTTCGCTCTTATACATAAAAATATAAACTCATGCACTTGACTATGTACCTATAATACGAATATCACAATTATATGAATAAAACCAGTACTTCACTTTTTTTTATCGTTGAAACACTAAATAATTTTTTAAATTTCACAAAGCTCAACTAATAAAACAGTGTAAATCTTTTGAGAAATAATTAAGAATATTATGGAATGTATAAAAATTAATTTTATCTTTATAAAGCTATTGTAGAAATCGTGTGAATAAATTCTTGATAATACTTACGTCGTATAAGTCTGAATAAAAATATATGCGAATGCAAAAGCTGTAGAAATCGCCTTTGAGACGCAAATATATAAAAAATTGTATTTAACGCAATTAAGCAATTATTTAAAAAATAAAATATAACGCGCGAGAATAAGAAAATGAATAAATGAAAAAAATCCGACGCGATTACTCATGACGATAATATGGAGTTAGGTTGAATGGCGAAAAATGTAAAATATCCTGGCGCAGCGCGCAGTTAAGCGATTAGATAATGGATCTTGCTATCAAAATACATCAAAGTGAAGCCCAAGCCAACAGCAGATAGTATTGCCTTGGCTTGGCATCTCTACACCTATACATTATAATGTGAAGAGAGCAGAGAAAGGGAGAGAGAGAGAGAGTTTCTGACGCGCATCATCAGCAATCAAGCTCCCTTAACAAAGTCATTAAGGCCGTGCGAATCGATCGATCTCTCTTTCCCTCGCCAAAAGCTATATAAGACAGAAGAGAGAGAGAGAGAGAGAGAGAGAGAGATAGGCATATATGGCTGTATTATATACCTACAGCTGCTCCCGCCCCTATGGAGATGCGCAGCGCCAGCAATGGGTACACAATGGCATCGTCGAGGTGGCTTTGTGGTCGCAAATACATAATGTGAAGAGAAGGTGGTCAAGGTGGAAGGGGGGAAGGGGGGAAGGTTTGCAAAAGCAAAGAGCGAGACCGAACGATGCGCGCAGCTTAATGACCAAGCTCCTCGTATACGTATATATAATGTAAGATAATGTGTGGGGCGGTCTTCGAGGGGCGCCTCCCTAATCAATTAATCAGCGAATCTCTCTTATATCTGGGGCCTGCTGCTGCTCTTCTGCCTCCTCTTCCTCCTTCCCCTCTTCTTCGTCGTGTTTCCGAGTGTAGAGGTATATAAGAAAGCTTGACCTGTAGCATTTAGCTCGGCTTGCAATATATATCTATATACCTACTACTGCTGCTGCTGAACATGTAGCCAACGACTAAATGCGAATCACCAAGGAACGGAGATCGGAGTAAGGTGAATGTCTTTAGTTTGCTAATGCACCTACCGATCATTTTTTTTTTTTTTTTTTTGTCAATTTAAAACTTTTAATTGCTGTAGGTAGTTGGTTGTATTAAAATTTCAATCTTTTATTTTATTGAACAATTAAATTTTGCCACATTTTATTACATTTAACTGTAATAAATTATCTATTTTGTATTGGTATTATTATTTTTAAATTTTAAATACTCAAACGATAAGAATACAAAATAATTGGAATGAGCCAAAATATTGTTAAGCTGACTGATGTGAAATTTTCGAAAAGGTTTGAAGATGCAATTGCAGAGCAAATTGCTCCCTCTTCAATACACAATCATAAGCGCAACATTTTGCGCAGCACTGCAGTGGAAGAAAAAGAAGAGATAAAATTCGAAAAGAATAAAAGAAGGTATGGAGGAGAGAAGAGAAAGAGAAAGAAAAGGGATGGGTTAAAGAGAGAAGGAGGAGGGGGAGGATCGTTTACACCCGCAGAACTCTGCGGCGTGTAGGACTCGGGGCTTCTTAATGCCCGTGCCAGCAGGGCAAGATCTATGGACTGGCCGTAGTTTATATGCTAATCCGTAAGGAGTGTTAAATACTCGATCATTTATCACTCCACCGCTTCTTCCTTTCTCTCGCTCCCTCCCCCCCCCCCCCCTTTCCCGCGTCTCTCATCCTCTCCTCTGCCCCCCCCCCCATCTATCCTTCCTTCCGCGCCTCTCTTTCTCTCTGCCTTTCGATCATCAACTCTTCCTCGTATCGGTCAGCTCTCGTGTACGCGTATTTTTTGCTACCGCCGCCCGAGCTAGCGAGCGCCAAATCGGCCCGAAATCTATTATGGGCGCGCTGATGCCGACGGTTTTTATGACAGGGATCACGCGCAGAGTCACCTGTCGCCTCCACTTCTTATTTCATGCATGTAAAACTCGATTTACCAGCAATTTAAGAACAACTAAAATATATGTACCTATATTTATTATTTTTTTTTTTTTTCATACTTTTTATAAAGGCTATGTGTCTTGTATAGTTTTTGTATCTATTAGAAAAATATAGTCAAATTGTAATTTCATTTTTTATTACCTATACTTATAAGCAAAATTTATATCGTCAAAAATTCATTTTTTTTTTTGCTACTGTACGAATATGAGCGAAATTCATAGGTACCTATATTGATTTATGTTAAAACGACTATACTATTGAAATCGATTTCGAGCCAAATCGTTCTCTTCTACATCTTTTTTCTGTGCCAAAATATGGACTTCAAAAATAAAGATCCTACTTTAAGATCGAGTAATAATATAAACTCGGCACAAAATGTACTTATTTTTCGCTACGGAAAATTAAGCCAGCAATTCCAAAGGCGCAGAATAATGTAGAGGAAAAACAAGGGAGAGAAAAAAGAAAGTGAGAGATAGATGGAAAGGGGAAGGGAGGAAGTGAGTCTATAGGTGACAAGCCCTAAAGGTATAGAGAAAGAAAGAGCAAGAGAGGTAGAAAATGAGAGAAAGAGAGAAAGAAAGAGAGGTCAATAACGTAATTGAAGATTTACAACCGAGCGCGGGGGTGCGCAGTAAGAAAAAGTTGCCCGTGAGCCGAAGGAGAGAGAGAGAGAGAGAGAGAGAGAGAGAGAGAGAGAGAGAGAGAGAGAGAGAGAGAGAGAAAAGAGCGGTTACGACCCCCGGAGCCCGTAGCCTCGCGATACGCGCGCGCGCGCGGCTCGTTTATAAGCGTAACCTCTATTGCGGGCCCTGCTGCTGCTGCTGCAGGAGAATTTCTTAATGCATTTGCAGTCTCGCGTCATCGATGAGCTGCTGCTGCTGATGCTGATGCTCGAGAGCTGAATTTCTGCAGTGATATAGAGCTAGAGCTCTTCTCTGCCTGAGTGATTTGCGCAGTAAGCTTTTGACATCATTTTACTTCTCCTATTTAGTTTCGTCGATTTTATTATCCTAGTCGAAATTTAGGAAACAATGAAGGTATATACAATCCATCTTGTTTTTATTTCTTTTTTTATTTCTTCTTTTATTGTTTCGTTTATTTTTCGTTTGGTACGGACAAAAATAATTCGCAGAAAATTAAGTGTTAAATTTAAAAATTTTTCAAATAAATGGAAGAGTAAAGTTTCTCTCGATATTTATTTTATTTTATTTTTAACATGTTAAACTAGCCGAATTTCACTTTTTTTCGCGTGACATACATTTCAGTTTTAAATTCACAAAATTGTTTGTGTGACTTATTTTTTTTTAAGCTTAGAAACTGTATTTTTCTTTCTTTTATTATTTTACTAGATTACATAACAAGCTTTGCATTCGCGAATAAAAGGAAGAAAATTTTTAATTTTAATTTTTTAAATTTTCTATGGAAATAAATTATAAATTATTACAATTGCAATTTTTTAAACTTTATAAAATTATTCTTAACAAATCTATGAAATTATTAAAAAAAACTGAAATAACACTCAATGGCTTGAAGATCATAAATCAAACTGTTGCCAAGTATTTGGCAGAGAGCTTCATCCTCAGATAAATATTTATTTTCTATTAATTTTTCAGAAAATTTTTATTTTTTTCAATAAAAGAATATGAATTTATTTAAATAGATTAAACACTATATTTTTATTAGTAAAAATTAAAATCATTTTTTGCCATTTTTTATTAAGCTATTGATAATTAATAAGCTAGAAATTTAAAAAAAAAAAAGACGATAGCAAAAATGTTCTGTAAAAATTCTGAAATTAATATTTTTAATTCTCAAATTAATACAACACATTAAATAAATTTTGGTTTTTTAATAATAACTTGAAATTTATAAATATCCTACAAAAATAGTAATAAAAAATAATTAAAGCATTTTTTTCCTCTAAAAGATCCATCCTGACCGAAAAAAAAATATTAATTTTGAATATTGAAAAATTGCAAAAAGTGAAAAATAAATAATTATTAAAATAAAAAATTGTAAAGAAAAAAATTATCAAAAGCAATTGATCAATTAAAATCTGATAAAATGTTGAAATAATAATAATATAAAATAATAATAATATAAAATAATAAATGCGTAGAAGAAGTGCTAATGAAGTAATACAAGAAAGCAAAGCAGATCGGGCTCTCGTTGCAGGATGTTAAACGATGCAGATAATTGCCCGGCAAAGATATCGCGCCTTAGCTAAATTTAATTTGAAATGGACTTTTCATCGAGGCGAGAAGCGAAGAGAGAGGGTATATGGTGTATATGGGAACGCAGAGAGCCATCAACTCAGGCTCGGGCTCGGGCCATTAAAATTCATAAGTTATGGGCTCTGATGCACTCAAATCGAACGAGAAGAAATGAGAAAGGGAAAGGGAGGAAAAGAGAGGGGGGGGGGAGAAAAGAAAAAATATGGAACCAATGTGTACGCGCGAGCATACCTATACATTAAAGAATTGTTGCGCTTGCACCTCAGGCAAAATTTTATACACAGTCGTCTGAAGTACCTCCTCCTCCTCTTCTTTTCTACCTCCTCCATCCCTTTTTCATATTTTCACAGTCCTTCTCATTAAGAATATTAGTTATCTCGTTTAATGCTCGTTAATGTACTTTTACCTTGCAAATATTGCAAATTAAGGGTACAACTACAATAACAAAGATTTTATATTAACGTTAAAGTTTAATAATTACTAGATCTTACACAGCTCACTGCGAGCGCTCTTACTTTTATGTAATTTAACAATCTAAATTCAAATTTTCCCGCCTATTGAGCATCTGACCTTACTGATTGGTCAAACGTCAATCAATCATAGCACGAATAAAGTGAGGACAAGATCTATAGCTCATCTCTTTTTATATTTAGAGAATAAGACTTCGCAGTAACTGTTTGTATATTGTAAATGTTAGATCTATATATTTGCGATCAATGGATCGAGATGCAAGATGTGTTTGTGTGCGTGCTGTCCGCGTAATTGGCTCAGAAAAATAAGCAGTTCAAAATATTCAAAAATTTAGAGAACACTTGACCGTTAGGTTCAAATGAATCAGCCTCTACTTAAGCTTTGTTTTGATCTCATCCTTGAATAGCATCTTTACAGCAGTGGAGAGGGGGGGGGAGGAGGGTTACTGGGTTTTGCTGGGGCACGATGGAAAGTAGTAACGGATATTTCTTAATCCCTCATAAATTTATAAATGCCGAAGCTCGTCTTCTGTGAGCAAAATAAAGGAAATAATTTGAGCCTGTATTCATTAATTATCTAATTGCTTTTGCAATAAATGTGCAAAGACAATAAATATATGTATAATGTAAATAGAATAAGTAACGCACTAAAAAATTTCAGCAAACTTAAAGTTAATTGGTTTTTTAAATTTTTTCATAAACATGCTAACTTGAATTATTTTTTACAAAGTAAAAACAATTATTAAAAATCCTGTACAGTAAATTTTATTAAAATTTAATAAATGATGATCTTTATACCAATTACTCACTTAATGAATTTGCTTTCAAGACCATTAGTATAAAAAAATACTTATAAATCGATTGATCCTAATTCCATTTCCAAGAAATTTCTAACTATACATATTTAAAAAAAGGAATAAAATGCACGGAAAGTTGGATAAGTGATTAACACTTCAATTTTAGGATAAAACAAACATGCTGACTAGATAAAGGACAAAATTTCGATCTTATTTTGAGATATTTGTAATCCAAAATACATAGATTAGAAATAACGTCTTCTTCACCCATTATATCAGATTAAAATGAAAGCTAACAGGCAAAAATGTAATATGTAACTGCTGAAAAATCATCTAGACCAATATCAACGGGATGGATAAGTCGGTAACTCTACTCTACCGACATCAGAGCACCTTTCAAAATGATTTTAATGTAAATAACGTTAAATTTAGCAAAACCCGAGATCATAATACGTATTTCGTTAGATCATTATCTGTTGCATTGAAAAATTTCAAGTTAAAATATTGTCGGCACCCTAAAAAATTTTTGCTCCGAAGTATTTCAAAAATGGCTTTTAAAGGCCTTCAATGGCGTTTCACAAAGGTCCTAATATACTTATAGAATATAGTTTTTGACACACCATTGCTCCCCAACGATGTGCGTTGCATACACGTTCATATACATTAATACAACGTGTATTACTAAAATAGCGTCTGCGCCGACATTGAAGAATAATAACTATACTTTGTATGTACCAAGAAATAGCGATCTGCACTTTTTAAAAATCATACGGTCAATAATTTCTTTCTTTTACCAATATATTTTAAAGTAGACGTAATTTTAGCTATATATTGTATTATATTTTTTCAGCAAAGTTAAACGACTCATGTTTTTTTAAGTACGTTAATCAAGATGTCGTATTTTTATTGCACGCTTATATACACTTTACGTGTTGTATATATACAATGTAACTTTGCAACCCTGTATTTTCGAAACGGCATGGCCAATTAATAACATTTGACAAGTGAAATTTTTATACTATAAGAAATATTTTTAATAATAAAATTTATATTTATATTAAAATGAAAAGTTTTGATATGACAAGATATAAACATTTTTATTTAAATTTTCATCCTCTCACCGAAAAATAAATAAAAATGAGTAGCTTTGTATAAGACAAATAGGTGTTTTGTCGAGACTGAAAATAGTTTATGTAAAATTTTGATATGTATATACATATTTTGTTCAGTATGCATCCTAATATGTACAGTTAAATGAATATTTCATTTCTTTTTTTCTTGGATTTTTATAAATAAATAGGTAGGTATATATCGACGTTCCCTACGAAAAGTAACGAGATTCAAAAGCCTTAATGAACAGTAACGAGATTTAAAAGCCTTAACGAAATGTAACGAGATTCACGGAGCCC
>JAPYZE010002546.1:0-15796 GCA_030522805.1 Leptomastidea abnormis
CGATTTTCCATAAGCGTAAGGTCTCGTTATTCGCGGTTTTGCTATTCGCGGTACTTTTGCGGAACGGAACCCCCGCGAATAACGAGGGATGCCTGTATAATACATAGCCAAGTGGATTAATGAGGTACACGTGGTCTTTTGCGCTATAGAGAAAGAGTAAGAGGGAGAGAGTATATATTTGCAATTCAAACTCCAGCGATAATGCGATCGGTGGCCACAAGAATCGCGAATATGTATATATACATACAAGGGGTTAGACCGATACGAGATGTGCTACATACCTATATATTTATGTAGACCGTAATCCCTTGGAGAACCTAGATTACATAACTTAGGGATTTTATACAAACTTGGCTTGGCGCATATATAATAGCTTGGTATACGTTAGAACTATAACATGTTGGTCAGTTTTTTTCACTACTATACTCGTTTCTCAGTGACGTTGGACATTTTTGTAGCACGTAGGAGCTCTGCTCTGCTTTGCTTGCCTCGTTATAATATACACCAATGCCCTCCTCTTACTTCTCGTTCTCGCGCGCGACGTTCTTTTAATTAAAACCGCACAGCCCGCGGGCGCTCGATAAATCCCGCGAGAAAGAGAGAAAGAGATGCGAGTGGTAGATATCTAGTTTTTGCGCTGTATAACTATACAACCACCACCACCACTACCAACCACCTTCTCGTTAATACATAAGGAGGCTTCCCCCCTTCCTCCTTTTCATTCTCTCAACCCCATTTTAACCCCCTCTCCCTCCTCCTCCTAGTTTTTCTTCTTGATTACAAAATGCATTAATTCATAATGACGTTTTGTTTTCTCTTTCTTTCTTTGGTCTTATGCACCGCCTCGTAATATTCATCTCGAGAGCGTGTAATTAGACGAATTTTTGCAATTACGTTTATATGCCAAGTTGAAAAAATAAAAAATAATTAAATCAACAACAACTGTGTAAGACAAAAGAAAAGAAAAAAAAGCAGGAAATTTATAAATGTCTAGGGCGTTAAACATTTAAATTTAATCGTATATGTATATATAAAAAGCAGCTGGTTGGAGTACTTTTAAATATAACGAGAGGTATTTTTTTTCTCTTTCTCTTGTACGTAAGTATACCCACCTACACTTGATGAAAACTTTGGCGTCGTAATTTCTTTTCTGAAAACGCGTCGCGAAAGACCACACGACTCGAGAGAGGTAGGTAGGTACTATAAACGTCAAGTTTTTTTTTTTCTTTTTTCAACGGAGCTTTGTGCACGTGCAAAGTCCATGTTAGGGTATGAAAGAGAGAAAATCTAGAGAGCACGCGTGCCCTCAACTCGTACTTTAGGACAAAAAACAAAACAGCACCAGAGAGGCTAGAGAAAAAAAAATCCACAAAAAATACACGTACACAGGTGTACACACACAATAGCGAAAGAATTGCAAAAAAAAAAGAAAGAAAAAAAATATAAATGCGAGGAAAAAGCGAGATAGAAAAAAAAGAGTTGGGAGACCGATAGCGAATAGTGGTGGTGGTAGTTAGGTAAAAGGCGCTTGGCACGTACAGGCAGTAGCAGGCCATGAATTCGGAAACCACGTGCCTGATAAGGCACGTACTACCGGAACTGTCCCTTACTCTCCTCTCTCTTCTCTCTCTTTGGTCTTTTCCAGGTGACTTTTTTTTTTTTTTTTAATTCACACGCGTGCGCGTGCATAAATATAAGCTGCTGTGTAATACTTAGCAACTGCAAAATTGCATAATCTACATTCGTTTGGATTTTTCCACTGACTTAGATATAATGTATATAATAGAGGGGTGATATCGATTTTCTTGGTGTGGCCGCGATCGAGCTAAGGGGGGTCGTTCTGGGGTAGGTATGTATACAAGTTAAAGACGTCGTAAAGGAATCGTAAAAAGTAGGAGGGTGGCTAGAAAACTGTAGTTTACCTATGATGATATGACTATGTTGTATATCCTATATATGTAGGGGGGGGATGGTTTGGAGAGGGTTTTTTTTAGGACTCTTGTGGTCAGGCAGTTTTCGCGTTAAGGATATGAAGGCTGACTTTGGGATTTACGGTTTTTATCTTTGGGTTATATGTGTGATGTTGTTTTGGGGACGATCTGATTTACGATTTTTGCGTGTGTCTTTTCCTTTTATAACATCGTGAGATTTTTGCGACTGAGAAAATTTTTTTTTTTTGTTGGAAAGTAGTAAAATGATAAAAAGTGAATATTGTCTCGTATAAATTCAACGTTTTAATTATAATTATTTTAGAAAATTTTATATTATTAATTAATATTAAAATCAATATACAAAAAGAAAAGTATAAATGATATATATCGTGTAAATTTGATCGCGTTAGTTTAAGTTTCTCTCAGGTTTGAAACTCTCGCACGGGTTTATCTCAATTCTCTCTAAAATGAAAATCTCTCCCTCTCGTCCCTCTTTCTCGGTAGAAGATAAGCGCTTCCGGCATTATCCCCGTCAAATTGCCCTATCTTCATCCGTCGTATTTAAGAGTAATCTTTCTCTCTCTCTTTCTTTCTTACGCGCACAAGAGTCCAAAAGCTTTACTGAATAATCGATATATACGTAAAAAAAAGAAAAAAAAATATATATGCAGATTCATCTCTCGCTTTACAATAGATTCATATCAGAGTAACCTTCGTTTCGTTTATATATATAAATATATACCTACACACCCATACATTTATTTTATTATTTTCTCTATTTTTTATAAAAATTTTGATAGTGCGTACCACGGAATATAAGCATATTATAACATAAAACTATTTCAAATTTTTATAATGCTAGAAAACGCGAGCATATAATAAAGGAGAAAGAGTGAGAAAGAAAGAGAAACAAAGCTATGCTATTGTTTCCCACAATAGAAGCCATCTCCTATACATACAGTATACTACACTGAAAAAGAGATCCCGAGAGATGAGCGCAATAGACACGTATTTCAAAACTCCAATGAATACGCGAAAGATATAACATATATACAGAGCATCTAAGAGAAGCGTGTTTTCCAGAAGAAAAGAAAAAAAAAAGAAATGCCTTAGACGTTGTTCTTTTTTTTCTTCTTCTTCTTTACCCTTATTCTCTATCTCTTTTTTCTTTACGAGTAAAAGTGGAAATCTTCATTAGACACCAGAGGGAGAAAAAGCCTGAGGCGCCGGCAGACTCACTCGACACACGACTAAATTCAAGCTCTCTTTCATTTTCTTCTTTTCCTTATCTCCTCCACCCCCTAAATCCGCATCCCCCTGGCTTATACATGTATATAGATGTACGGAAGCTGTGCCCGAGGAACATGTATTACTTCCAAGAAACCTGTATATAGTTACCCTCCTCATCTTCCTTCTCGTCTTTCTCTCAAGCTTCCCCAATTTTGTGTGTGTATTTGCTTTTAGCTATCCCCCACGTGTGCTCTCCTTATTAAATTAGGAATTTAGGGATACGCAAGATTCTCTCTTTCTCTCTCTCTCTCTCTCTCTCTATTCACCACTTTGATCATCGTGTGAAAATGTTTGCACGACGCGCCCTCGAGTGTGTGATATTTTATCATATATATGTATGTATAGGTATGTGTGTTAGATAAATGTGATGTTAGAATGGAGACTCCTTAGCTCGGTGTTTATTTTCATTTGCTCGATCTTACGACTTCCTCTCACTATATACTCTACTTGATATATATATCTTTTTTCTTTCTTTCTTTTGTTGTATACTACACACTATACTACTGATATTGTCACAGTAGTGCAATTCTGCTTTTAATGGCTTCTCTCTTTTTCTATTGTGATTTTTTTTTTATTTTTACTTAGCCTCCTCTTCATTTTCTCGTTATCATTGTAATGGAAGAATTTACCGGCGGCCAATTTTACTTTGCTATATATACTCGGCTGTGTATACTATTTTCGCTTGGTCTATCTTCTTCTCTTGTTTGGCTTCTCAATTTTCATACTCCTGCTTCTGTATATATTTACCTTTCTGCCTTTATTTACCTTTTTTTTTTTCTAATTCTGAATAAATTTCCGGATGCAAAAATTTTTAAGATTACTTTCTATTACGCTATTTTCTTTTTTTTTCATCTAAATTTAATATAAACTTATATTATTTCTTATTATTTTTTTATATTAAATACATTTTCAAAAAAAAAAGGAACTTTATAAAAAAAATGTTACCTCGCTCTAATTACGTACTTGCTAACTTATTAAAAAAAATAATAATTTTGAGTAAAATTTCTTTTTCTAAAAGAAACGAGTAGTAATATAAAAAAAAGCTCTAGTTTTTTATTTCGCAAATAAAATATAAAAAAAAAAAGGAAAAAGAAATTTAAAACACTTTAGCGTCAATTAGACTAATCGAGAAATAACGACATTTTCCTAAGTACTTCTTCTCCTCATATATCCGCACACCTTTATATACAGTTTAGAAGGTCTCCCCAAAACGTAATAGAGAGAGAGTAAGAGAGTCGTTTTAATGAGAAATAAGCTTTTGAAAACGTGACGAGAGCGCAAACAACTTTACATCCTCCCCCGTGTATGTGATGTGACGTGTCAACTTATCTTGCTAACTGCATATACATATACATATTCTAACTCTCTTATGTGTCTGTATTCCCTTATGCCCAAGCCAAAAGGCCAAGTCCACTACATACATATAAAACCAGATTAGATAGCCAGCTCGTACAAAATTTCAACTCTCATCTCTCGCTCAAGTCTGTCCCATCCTCATCATCATCTTATCATCTTGCAGGATCATGTATGTTATATACAAGTCTTAGCTTTGCGCGTTTAATCATCATTAACGTAGTTTCCAGGATGTAGATGAGAGTGAGAGAAAGAGTTAGAAGTGGCGTTAGGTATAGGAGTAAAGAATTTACAAGGTGGGAAGGACGAGTAGTAGTAGTAGTATAGGTATAGTAGTAATAGTAGTAAGCACTGCTTTAATGTATATACTACTACTACAGGGAATGAGCAAAGTGGAGAGGAGAGCGAGTGGATGAGAGAAGTGTAAGGGGGAAGGGAGTGATAGGGTAGCAAAAGGAAGAAGAGAGAGAAAGAAAAAAAGGCGGCGCTACCAAGGCCGGCTCTAATGAGAACTCAAGAGCGATTTTTCCATCGGTTTTTCCAGGCTACTGCTACTGTTGGTACGAAGGTCGCGACCGAAATTCGAAAAAAAAAAAATGAGAGAGAGAGAAAAGAGTAGTAGTAGTAGTAGTAGTAGTAGTAGTAGTAGTAGTAGTAGTAGTAGTAGTAGTAGTTGTAGCAGCAGCTGCTTTTGTCTCATCTCCCCTTTCTCACACCACCTATTTTTTTTACCCTCTTTCTTCTCCTCCTACTCTTTTGCTTGATGTATATAGGTATACCCTTGTAGCCGAGTGGTCCTGTGCCTATTTATCTGAGGCGAATACTACTTTACGGGCCCTAAGCTTTTGTGTTCAACTGTCAACGAGAGAGAAACACTCCCTTTTCTCTCTCTCTCTCTTTTGTTCTTAATTCAGTCTGTTCTGGTGATTCCACGATTTTCATTTCCATGGAGCTACACCATCAGACTGCTTACTTTTTCGAAACCAAGCAGTCTGTTCTGGTGATTCCACGATTTTCAATTCCATGGAGCTACACCATCAGACTGCTTACTTTTTCGAGACGCGGCAAGAGAGAGGGAGAGAGAGAGTCAGGCATGAAAAGCTTGCGTTCTATAGAGGATGAGGGAAAGAGAGACTGTTTATTATCGTGCAGTGGTGCGGCTGCTGCTGCGTGTACAGTAAGTGGTTTGAAGTATGTGTGTGTGTGGGGCTGGATGGTAAAGAGAAGAGGGATGGAAAAAGCTGAGAGAAGATTGTGTATGTGTAAGTGTGTGTATAGTAGTAGAGGGTGTGTATTGTCGTAAGCGAGTTTGGCCGAGCGCCAGTTTGACGACCACCGACCGACTAAATAAGGGGGGAGGGAGAAAAAGCCTGTTTTCCTGGAAAAAGAGGGATGAAGTAGTTTTGCTGGTGTTTGTTAGGAAGGAGTTGGAGAGATGCTTAGTACTGATGTTTTGTGTTACTGCGTTTGAGCTAATTATGTGAGACGCGTGATATATCGATTTGTTTGTTACACTTGAGTAAGTATATAGGGGTGGTTTTCATCTAACACATTTTCAAGCTGCTTACTTGACTTTTGGAATTTTCCGGTTTATTCTAGTTACTCGTGACTGAGCTTTAGGATAGTTTTATAAGTCCTTTAAAACCACTCTCTTAAAATTGATGTCTTGAAAGGTGAAAAAGAAAAATAAAAAATATATGTGAGTATGTGTTGTAATAAAATCTTAAAAAAAGAAAGGTAGTCTTGTAAAAAATAACGCGTATTTTTCTTCACGAGACAAATAAAAGGATGTGACATTACCTAAAAAATAATAAGCTACTATAACCACCTACATATTTTCCCCTATAAAAAAAATGGAGCCCAGAACTCTTAAAAATTACCCTTTTCTTACCCAGTCAAGTTTTACGAGTCCTGTACCCTATATGTATAAACCACTGTTTTCATTATACCTGTGGGACGCACGAATCATCGGCTAGTCTAAAAAAAAAGAAGAAAAAAAAAAGATACATCGGACAGAGCACGCAAGTGGGGAATATATTCCTGAAAAATGTAAAATTTTCATTCTTTTGTTCAAGACCACACTGTAAAAATATATGTATATGCCCTTTTCCTTTCTCGTCCAAGCACAACAATTATGTCGTCGTCGTATTATATAGGTAGGCTAGCTACGATTGCGGCCGAGATGATTGCACGACTCGTTCTTTCCTCGTTTTGCCTCGTTATATATACCTTCTTCCTTTTTTTTTCCACACGCAGTCTATATAGAGGTAGTTCTAGTTATATACCAGAGAAAATTGGAAAACGTTAAAGTTGAGGTTGAAAGTCAAGTCTGTTTTTCTTCTGTATAGGCTTGCGCTCGAGGGACTATTGTGCCTTTCTCATTTTGAAGCTCTCTCATTAAAATCTTCCTACAGCTTTGTGTTTGTTATTATTATTTCAAGTATCGGAAGAACATTTTCAATATAAGTATAAACTGAATGTATTTACTATACTGTATTGTGTATACACAGCTCGATATAATGAAAGTCGATGCTTTCCAACCAAGTTTTGCATATAGCCAGTGTATATAGATATAATATACAAACTTCCGGAAATTTCTCATCGTGTGGTTGTGTGTAGCTTTTCTCTCTATCGCTTTACTTGTTTATAAGGTACATATTATACACTCGATCATCCTTTGAAGATAAATTATCCAGCTTGCTTATTTTTTTTATTTCTTTTTTTAAAGTCCCTCTCTCTTTCCTTAATAACCCAATATCAAGCTGTGTAGGTTTTGATAATAAATCAGTTTATGCGCGGAACATTTGTAATCGTTATTTCCAAATTGGGGCGAATAAATCAATCAAATATAGTATAGTAGTAGCCATGCGACGGAAAGTGCCTGCGCAGTGTGTCCAAGCGCGCGTGAATTGAAATGTCTGATTAAGCGACGCTTAACTGAAAATCCGAGCGCATTAAAATCTACAGTCACAGTAGTAGAATGAAAAAAATAGGGGGAGATGGAAGGTGACACGCAATCCGTAACATCGCGTTGTTCCCCCTGACAAAGCATTCTAGCAAACGTAATTGACGACGATTAGGCTTTCCCTTCCATTTGTATATTTTTACAATCAAACGCATAGGTTAAACCAGCGAAAAAATCCTCATCGACTATTACGATATTAAACTATAAACACATACATACCGAGGCCACTTCAACTCCATAATTCTCTCATTCTCGGCAACGTCGCTGCCTATACGACGCTTTTACCAGTTGTGAGCTGCTGTCGATATCAAACGACCTTGTGGCATCGACCAGCCCTCTCGTATACACCTTTCCTTCCACTCTCCTCCCCTTTCGTCTTTCGGTAACAAGGTGCTCCTACGCCTCTATGCTTCAAGCCCTCCCTCTTCTATCCAGCCACTCACTCTTCTTCGTCCTTTATCGCCCCACCTCCCTTGGCCTTACGTTGCCTTTTCACCTGCGAAAGCTCTTATCGCCTGGATTTTGCCACCCTCCCCTACCCCCCTTTTCTGCTTCTTCTCATCCTACAACTGCTTACCCCTGAAAATCCTGGCTCTTAAGATTTGTGAAAGAGCTGAATCACAAGTAGTTGTTACGTAATTTTTAATGTGGACAGGGATAAAATGGGGATTTATTTATTTTTTTCAAGAATTGTTTGGTAAGGTATGGTATGTGAATAGTTTATGGTGAGGTGTTTGACTAACATTTCTTTTTATTTAAGATGTATGAAGTTGTCGTTTTATAAATTTTTACTTTTGAAACTGATGTTATAAAAGGTTTTCAAAAATAATATTTTGAAATTTTCTGAAAGAGATCAAATTTTATCTTAAGTGAAAATAAGTAATAATTCCAATGTAACATATTTATTTTAAAAATAAAATAAAATTGAAATTAAAAAAATAAAAGTAATTGAAAATAAAATTAAAAAAAAAATATGAGAAAAATCAAAATTTAATAAGAAAAAATTCAATATGACGTTATTGAACAAGCATTGTATGTAGTAAAATTTTAGATCAAAATGAGAATGTTCTTTAATTTATAGCTTTGTAAAAAATTCAATATTCCAATAGTATTCTAGGAAATGGTAAATGAATTAAAACATTTCTATAACTAAAAATTATTAATTCTTGGAATCGACAAAACCATTCCATTTTATCACTTACAATATTAATCGGAAATATTTAAAAAATCTTAATAAAATTGAAATTAATTATTATTAAAATTCAAAGCTCTTACTAAAATAAAACATTTTTTTTCTTTGTAAATTAAAATAAAATGTCAAACCTATTTTTTAACAATGTTAAAAAAAAAAATAAAAAAGAAAATTTCACAATAAAAAAAAAACCAATATAATACCCGCATAAAAAGTACTTTCTCAAACGTTTCCTCTAAAACATCTCAAGCAAAAATATATACATATAACACAACGCAAAAAGACAGTAACGTCCGAGTCATCTAAAGTACATCGTCTGAAACAAACGTAATGTAGCGTCACTACTGTCCTACTTAAATAGAAACCGCCAACAAACTCTCTCGCTCTCTTGCTAACATTACGAATAACACAAAAGCACAAGAGTAGTATAGAATAATATAATATCGCGCCTCCTTAGAATAAACTTTTCCTCCTCTCCTTCGTCGCTTTTTATTTCCTCGAAAAATCGAAGAAGGCGTGGTATGAGTATCTCATCGAGGGGGGGGGGGGGGGGTGAAGAAAGAAGGGGAAAGAAAATGTCTCTTTTTCTCGTATACATCGGTATATAACATAGGTCGTATATATCCCAAGCTATATATCTCTTTCTTCGTACCTATACACACACGTCCAAGATAAATATTTATTGTCGTTGAGAGTATCTCTTGGCTATATATGTATACGATGAGAGTATAGGCTATACTAAGCCCATTGCGGCTTTTCGAGGATATGTTATACGTGTGGCTATGGGATTTTACCGATCCGCACCCTCTCTGCAAGCTCTCTCTCTCTCTCTCTTACATCTTCCTTTTCAAGACAGCGATATTTTGTAAGTTTAAGAAAACCAAGAAAAAAAATATATATTGTATCAAGATTTTATGATTTTTTAAAAGATATAATCTTTCTCAAAATATTAGCAAATACATATTTGCACATTTAAGAAAAAAAAAATTTAATTTTAAACTTTTAAACAAGTGCAAAAAAAAAAAAGAAAAAAAACGTTGAATAGTTTTGTATAACATCTGTCACTATATACATAAAACTACTAAAAATTTAAAACTTTTATTATCAAGCTTCAAAATGACAAAGTAGATCACAAGCAAAGAGAGAAACGTATAGAGAGACGTATTAGATAAACGTTCAAATCTATATATAGAGCAGAGAGTGGGCAATTTAACGTCGTAAAGAGGAAAATCCGTTAACCGATGATCAGTAGAAACTTCACTTTCTCTCTATCTCTCTATCTCTCTATATCTCAAACCCGTTTCTCGTGAAAACAAAGCTGGCATCCACGCGCGAATCCTTGCAATCCTGTAATCGCGCGCTTTCTCTCTCTCTCCCTTTCCTCTCGCGAGATAAAGCGAGTAGATGAAAGTATAGGTAGAGTAGAGAGAGGAAAGCGGAAAGTAGAAGGAGGAGGAGAAAAGCAGCCGCTTATCCGGGTTCAGGGCGCGACACGCGCGCGTGCAGCAGCAGCAAGAGGGTAGTCCGAGGCCGGAAGGGTAGGAGGAGTAGGGGGAAAGTAAGAGAGCACCTAGTACAGATCCGCAGGACGAGGACTCTAGCGCGCGCAGCACAACCGACTGAACAGCTACGTACATACATATATAGATAGATAGGTAGAAGATAGATAGATAGATAGATAGATAGTAAGCTTAGTAGCAGCAGGGTTGATGCTGTTGGTGGCGCGCTGTTCACTCTCTTTTTCTCTCTCTCTCTCTCTCTTTTCCTCCCTTGACGATGCCCCCCCCCCGGAGTTGCGCGCTTCCGTTGACGGTATAGTAGCGGCTGCGGCGGTGGCGTCGGTATACTGTGAGAGTGGTATAGGAGGAGGAGGAGGTGGAGGCAAGGTAGCAGCGTCGCCGACAGTTACCTCGCGACGAGCGGACCGCGAGCACGATAAAGAGTGAGAGAAAGAGAGAAAGAGAACGAATGAGTATAAGTTCGCGAAAGCTCGTGTGTTGTTTGTTAACGTCTCTCGACTTACATTTGTATATCTTTTTAATTTCTATTTATACTTTTTCGATAAAGACGTTTTTGTGATAAAACGCGTGTGAGCTTTTTTCTTTTTCTTGCTATGAAAACTTGTATACGAGAGTAAGAAAAAGGCGTTTTTTTTTTTGGTGATACTAGACACGTGTCTTGTTACTGGTGAGAATATTCTCAAGGGCAAGTAAGGCTAAAGCTCAGAGAGATTATTTGCGCGCCAAAGCAGATACTATTATTACTACTACTACTACTACTACTACTACTACTTCTGCGAATACGGGGTAAGAAAGTTACTGAAAGCTTGTTTTCCTGCAAGCTCTATTTCACTTTCTCTCTCTTTTGCTTTTGTTTTATACTACTCCCCTATTTTGTATATGTAGAATTTGTGTTTGTGAGTGTAGTTGAAGTTTCGACGCAATCGTTCAGCTCGAGGGGCGAAGAAAATTCACCCCCTCTTTATTCCGAGCAAAAAAAAAAAAAAAAATAGAAAGCAAAGCTCTCAAGCTTTGTTAGGTGAAAGAAAAGTTTTTCTTTTTTTAGGGGAGAAAAAAGGTTGCCGTTGTATCGGAAGTCATGGTTTTGCTTGTGGAAATGTAATCTGGCGGGAAGCAAATGTTCTTTTTTTATTCTGTTTATCTCATAGATTACGTCGCCTGTATTTTGCTTCACAAAAGCAACCGATTTGTAATGCTAATACAAAAACTTACGATACGTGTTTAAAAAAATGGTATTCTTAATTGCTCATTGAAAATTCTTGACTGCTTTGAAGATATGTTTATTTTGTAAAAACATGTTGTTAGTGAAATTATTTTTAAAGTTATATATGACAGTTTTTAGATAATATATTGATATACCTACATGTTGTATTCCTGCATAAATCAATAGAAACAGAAAAGTTGCAGTATACAACACTTTAAAAAATAATGAAGTCCATTTTTAATGCTCTTATTTGCTTAGCTACTTAAATATACAATTTTTTTTTTCAATAAAAATATCATTATGAAAAAAATTCACTGCCGCTGATTATTATTTTAATTTTTTTCTAATAAAAATATCTTTCTTAAATTCTATCGATGCTAAAGAGATTTATATTTCCATCGTGAAGTTTATAATAAAAACCTTATTTATATTTAAAAACGTGCTTAAAGAAATATAAATTCATAATATGACATATATTATTCAAAGAAAAACTAGATACTACTATACGAGTGCAATTAATTGTATAAAAATTTAAAACTAAAAATATATAAAAAAAAATAAATAAAGCAACTAAAATTAATTTTTAATTTTTTTCATAACATTTTCTTCGTTACTTTTTAAAATTAATTAAACATTACGTTATTATCAAATGTAGATGAAGGTATAACGTATACGCAACTCTACTAATATTTGCTATACAGATAATGAGAAAACTTTAATTAAAATTAAATATGGAAATGAATTTTTAATTAATCATTGTAGGTTTCAAAAAGAAAATTTTCTTGCAAGATGAATAAACTTTAAAAGTCATACCTATTACCAGCAAATTAAAAAATACAATGTACCAACAATAACCCAAGAATAAAAAATTATTTTTAAAGATTCTTAAAAAAAAAACTTTTACCCTTCAATTAGTCCCAACTAAAAAATTAATCCATTACATAATTAAACAAATTCCTTAATTAATAACCAACCATCTCAAAATCCCTTCGGTGCATAATCTTTGTTCAGCAAAAGCACAGCTGCATAGATAAAAGAGGAATTCCCACTTGTACAGAATAGCAGCCAGTGCGTATATGCAGCTTTAGCATCGGTCTAAATCTAGCATGAGCTTTTGCGCTATAGCGTCCGCTCGACGGGCATTATGTCCCTATAGCTGCTAGAATCAAGGGGGGAGGGGAGGAGGAGAAGGAATCTGTCGTTCTCGGACCTCGTAAATCTCCCCCTTTGATCGGGGCCACTTCGGCGTGACGGCTCGGCCGAGTAATCTGCCAGGCCGATGAGACACGTTCTCTCTCTCTATCTCTCTCTCTCTCTCTCTCTCTCTCTCTCTATTCTCGACTGCAAGCAATTGGTCCCCTCTATTTTGTCCAGCGTGTCCAATTGACGATTGCCGTCATTTCTCTTACGCTAGATTAACTATATCGTGGGCTGGGATTTGAAATGCGTTGACTTTGTTTTTCATTTTCTATATGCGTCGTAGTACCAAAAATAAATTACTTATCGAGCGAGAATATAAGTTTAACTTTTAGTGATAGTAGTTTGAGACATAAGATTTTCATGATAACGAGCTTGCATTTAATGGTCCATAACTTGAGGAAGACTTTGGTTATTTTTTGTTTGTGTGGGAAGTAAAGGGAAAACCACACCCATCACTCTAAGCAGTCAAGTAAACAATTGAAGAAAGTTAGGTGGGGTGTGCTAGCTAGCTAGGGAAAAACGCGTAGCACACGAAGACGGATGTGCAACGGCTGAGCAGCTGAGAAAAGTCAGTCAATGAGCTTTTCTTCGTAAAACTTTCAATAAGCTCCAGTTCGACGGATAAGAAAAGGCCACCGCCACTACTTACGCAAGTGTTGAGGAAGGACGCGGACATCGGCTCATCCATCTCACTTAGCACTCGCGGAGAAAAAAAGGAGTGGGAGGAGAAGAAAGATAGAGAGTGGATTTCGCAAGCGTGCCGCAAAGAGCAGAAAGCTCAGCCGCTAATATCAGCAGTGAACGTATTTTCGCTCTACTCTGTAAACCCGCTACTCTCCTCTCTTGATGGTTAAAGTGTAGGAGGCTGGTGGCTGGAGGGTAATTGAAGACCAAAGTCGAGCTCGTTGAATAATTCTTGGAAGGAGAAGGAGGAGAGGTAGGGAGTTGAGGGCGCGCTTTATCGCCTCGCGATCCGCGGTCTTAAGCTGGGGGGAGGAGGGCGGGGTAGAAAAGCTCTAATACTCGAAAGCTCTCTTCTCTTCTCTCTTTTGGAGCTTTGCCAGTTGTGCGGAGGGCTGATAACCTTCACCCGCAATGATGCTTTGCATTAACAACGTGTGCGCGAGGGAAAAGTATGCTTGAATTACTCTACTATATGAGATAGACTTTTGGCTGACTCTTTATTATATGTTTGAGATGATATGGCGGTTTTAAGCTCTGAGCTTTTGCAAGTTTCATGTGTGTGTGTGTGTGTGTGTGTGTGTGTGTGATTTAGATTGGAATATTGATATGCGAGCTTTTTTTATTAAGAAAATGGATTTAGATTTTTTATGATTTTTTTTTTTTTTTTATGAATGGTTTATTTAGATTGATTTTGACTGATGTTAATTTTGATAAATCAGGTTGAAAGTAAAAGTTTGTATGGAAATAGGAACGAGGTAAAATGTGATGAAAAATTTTAAAGATTATCAGTATAGTATCAAATATATCGTTCGTCGGAAGGACATTAGTGCATTACTTAGGGATGAAAAAAATAAAATAATCTAATCGACAATATCTGACGTCCTACTGACAGAGACAAATGACCTTAGTTTATAATCACCTAACTTTACTTTAATGCAAACACAAACTTGTATCACTTGCTTTTTCACGCGTAAAAAAGAGGGTAAAAAAAAGATATAACAAAAGCTTGCAAAATTTTCATTCACACTCAACAGCAGCCAAATGGCTCTCTAAAAAATTCATGATCACTTTTGCAGCTTAAAAAAGAAGCCAAAAAATAATAATAATCACGTGAATCAACTAATACCGGGTTAATTTTGAATCTAGGCAAACGAGAATTGAAACCACCTGTGTCGTCAATAAATTACATCGTTTCTAGCATATGGGAGAGGGAAGGGTTAGTTGTACCAAATTTCGCTAATGCGTGTTTTGTCAAATCACCACGGCTAATGGCCTCCATTAAAGATGCTCGAGGGCTGTCGATGATTAATTTAGCACGATATTTTCATGTTAAATACGCTGCGTTATATTCCCTACATCCCTTGTCTCATGATCGATGATTACCGGGCGCTACCATTTTTGCGCGAAAATTTTCTCGTCAAAAGCACAAAAGAAACTCTGTGTTTTTTATATTCATAGCCTGGTTGTTCTTTTTTAACTGGTATATAATAACCTTTGTAATGTAATTTTACATAATTATTCCTCTTTTATATATATGAAGGTAAAATTGTGTGAGAAAAGAAAAATCAACCCTTACCTATATGAAACGTGAGCCAAAAAATACACGTGTTATGCTGTTTAAACCTCTTATTTTCCTTTTCACTTTTTTCTTACTTTCACACGAAATAAATTCCTATTTAAGTTAATCTATCATTTTTTTTTTCTATACAAAACCCTTCATCCTATACACGGTTGGCTTTTATTATTACGCACTTATACGCTTACAAAAGAGAGTGAGAGAAAAATAAAACGTTGATTTTACCTGTCACCAAAAATAATCAAACGATGATTAATTATCGTCCAACTAATAACAAAACAACAACAAAAAAAAAGAACATTCATACATATATACAATTTTATTTGGTGAAAACAAATTAATTTCTCCTTGAGATTAGGACATCAGTTGTCAAAGCCAAGCCAAGGGTTCGAGTGAAATTTATCAGAGCGTGATTAATTATTATACGAATGAAGCTATAGCTTTCTCTCATCTTTACCTATATATACCCTAATATAACCCAAGTATTAGTTAGCAAAATACTTGAAAAATAAAACAGTAGAATAAAAGGAGTATAAGTTAAACCTACGTGAAAATACTAAAAGAAAAAGATGTATGTAAAGGTGTCAGTGAAAATCCTTTATCACTTTTATACTAGCCCCCATTGGTCTTATTTACACACCTACAAGGACATACTCGCGTACTATATCCAACTATCCTAAAGACGTTGCCGGTCAGTTTAGTGTTTCGTATAGTGTAGGTATAGCTATAGAATGGGGTTATTTGCTTCGAGTCTCGAATACAGAGTATCGCATTAACTTGACCTGTACCCTTGTCTTGTTTACACGTTTGAGTGAATACTAGCTTGTATTACGTGTTTTATTGATTTTTAGATTTTAAATATATATATATATATATATATA
>JAPYZE010002547.1:1541-17333 GCA_030522805.1 Leptomastidea abnormis
CTTTAAAATAAAAATTAGAAAAAATATTACTCTTCGACATCGCCTCTAAAAGTATCGAATACGCGTTCAATTTCATCTTCAGAAGAAGGATAAAAATGTGGAATGTGTGTACACTGCTCGGTTATCCACTTGCTAACCTTGCGCCCCGTCATCATCAAACTTAATTTTTTATGCCTTATCGCATTATTAAATACTAGGAAAAAAATTAAAAAAAATCGTTTTAAGTATAAATTATGAAAATTGATAAACTTTCCTTTTACTACAGACGACATAATTTCGTCATTTTTTGCGCGTTTCTGCATCCCGGATGGCCCCGCTTCAGTCAAGTCATCGTGAGCTTGTCTTTTTCGGGATGATACGGGCTGGAGCCTACTCTGTTCCTCTTCGTCCTCAGATCTTCGCCTTCAGGGCTTGCTGACTCTTCGTCTTGATTACCAGCATCGCGCGCCGTTGTTAATACAAAGTCGGTGTCGCTGGTGATATCAGCATCAACTGTAAAATTATTAATTAGGTTTTATATTTGAACTAATCTAAAATTGAAATTTTTAAAAGAGAGAGAGAAAAAAACGAGAAAGAGAAAGAAAGAGAGAGAGCGTAAGAGAGAAAGGAAGAAAGAGAGAGAGAGAAAAGGAGAAAGAAAGAGAAAGAGAGAGAGGAAGAAAGAGAGAGGAAGAGAGAAAAGAAGAAAGAAAGAGAGAGAGAAAGGAAGAAAGAGATAGGTTGGTAGAAAGAGAGAGAAAGCTAAGGAGAAAGAAAGAAAGAGAATCTTATAGCTGTTATTATAATGTATATTTCATAAAATATTTTACTTACGTATTTCTCCGTAACGATACAGGAGCGAGGCTATTTTTTGTCGTTCGTGGAAAAAACAGGAGAGCGCCATATCACCAACAACGAGTACGGCATCGTCGCATTTTCTTAAAGCGATATGAAACAAAGTTTCTATTTCGCTTGCCGTCATCCTATTAGCCATCCACACAAGCTCGGTTATCAAATCGGGCTTCGTGTAGTGGTGTAAGGTCGCGCGCCATGTAGTTGTGAAGCACTTACGTGCTTCTTCATGCCCGATCATCATGAAGGCAGTACAACGTAGCACGATAGCACGGATTTGGTTTAACTTCTCCGTTTTTTTTGTTTTAAAGTATTACACTTTTTTATACTATAATTTTACAAACAACCACAACACACGCGCGAAAATTAGTCAATAGTGAGCTAGACACACTCGATTTTTCTTTTAATATTTTAAAAACTATTACTGTTGACCAATAAACTCTGACAAAAACCGACAAAAGCAGCGCGAATGAAATTTAAACCGTTTATACAATTGTACTATAGAATAGACACGGGTTAAGGCTAGAGAGAACCTTGCGTTACCGGGGTCAAATAAAAAGTGAGTTTTCAAACCTAGTTTTTGGAGGTTTTGTAGGGCTGAAAAGTTATCATCCCCCTCTTTGTTTCCAAATTTTAAGATATTACAGAAGCTGCATCGTCTTTGATCGCCATGTCCGATTGACGATCAAGTAAAATCTATAAGCTACAGATGATGCCGCAAAAAATAAAAAGAAACGCAACATGGTCTGTCGATACACCAGCGTCTGCTTTAAAGTCAATAAAGATTTTTAAAAGCACGCAATCTAATCATTCTGGAGTTGCAGATTGCCGGATACGAGGGCGCCAACGTGTTTGGTATAAGGTAGTGACATTTTTCTTAAATTCTTTTGGTTTCACTCTTACAGCCGTATTTGTTTAAAAAGTCTGCTAGCGGTCAGGTAAACGCCACGCGTAGGTAAGGGTGGGGGAGTTTAGGCCACACGCGCGCAAGTAAAGGAGCCTTGAGCGCCACGCGTCTAACGGTCAGGTTCTTCCCCCTCGACATTCTCTAGCGTTAGGGGGCGTGGGCCTGCTGTTTTTTATTTTTAAGGTAAGTGTTACCGTAAACATCCACGATGGATTAGGTTCTATTACTAGTCTATTTTTGGCTTTATAATGGCCACACCAAATACGAGAACTAAAAAACAAGGTGCGCAGCTGGAAGAGCAGGAAGAAAAAACATTTATTGGTGGAAAGTCCGAACGTCGTGTATCGCCTACTTTAGGTAGAACAAGATCTACCGATTTAATGGTCCATCTGACGACTGTAAAGCTTTTACCCACCACTTACGGGTTGAACAATTTGTGCGCAAAAGAAGTAGCAGTGGGTTTGTTATACAACGTGGTAAAACAGTGCTTCGAACCAAGTATTTAATTTATAAACAATTCTTACGTGCGTAGTTTAAACCTGTCTTCTGGTGCATGGACAGCGTTAATAAATAATTTTGGTAATATCGATGCTTTTTTTGAGCATGAACGCTGCGTAAGCGATTAGGAAGCGGAAAGAATAGGAATAAAAAGTTGAGAAGTAATATTTACTACTTGTTATGGATTAAAATCGATTGTCATAGATGAGCGCATAGACGATGATGAAGAAGATGAAGAAAAACGGGCCTGTAAGAAAAAAAACACAAGGTAAAACAACAGCGATTGTGATGCAGCAGAAAACTTTCTATGGGTTGAAAACGGTTGCTACACGTGTGGATGAACGATACCTCTGAATCGATCGTGTTTTAGCATCAGTTAATAAATTGAAAAATTTTTTAATAAACGAAATAACAAATAAAATGAAAGATTTGGATTTTAAACAGAAATATTGCGAATTAAAAAGAATTTTACGTGCTTACACGGCTGACATCGAGGAGAATATCAAGAAGCCTTTCACCAATTTTGGATGCAGTGTTTCTCGAACATTATTTCGATATTGTGTACTTGGAACTTACTACTGAATGTGCCGAAGTGTTAATGTAGAAAATCAATAATTATAGCGAAGATGTATATTTAAAATTAATGTGAGAATAAATTCTAAAATTATAAAAATTTTCTTGTTTATTCATTTTTCCTTCATCTAACGAATTTTTCCATAGCAAAAAAACATCGGTATTTTTAAATAAAATGTCTTGCACACGTATTTAAAGATACACATAAAAAAATGTTACTTTTTCTATATCGCATTATAATTATTTCAAGACTCATCGGTTTTTTACTTTTAACCGTTATGTACTTAATTAGGGGCTGAAAATTTTGATGACTAATGATCGAAAGATAAGATATCAAGTGCTTTTCTCCGTCCGACCCTTAGTTATTCTTATGCATCCGTTATAATACTTACCCGTATTGGTTTCCCTTATGCACGCTCATTCTTATACAGTGTGTGTCTTACTTAGCTGAATTTAAACATCGTAGCATCTCTCTCTTTTTTCTTAGGTTTATATGTTACCTTACCGACTTTTCCTTCTGCTCCTGGTTTTTAGCTCCATCCGCATACTCACGCTATCTTTTCATCTTTTCAGTACACGCATACTCTTTTACTTTACCACGCGACGCTTTATTCGTTGACTATCTTTATCGATGACCAAGGAGATGGCTCGCCGCATCCGGGCGACAGTCTCTTTTTTTTGAACATCCTTACCGATGCTCTAGAAGACATTCGCGCTACAGACAATAATTACAAACTTGCCGAGTTTACCTTTTTAAAGGTAGTTTTTATTAGATTAGCAATAAGTTAATTTATATACCAAAAAAAAAAAATTCTCTATATATCAGTGTATAAACGTTATAATTTTCAAAACGATTTTTCTTTAAAATTTATTCGACAATCCCCCAAAAAAATGATACACCCACATTCGGTGTGACTTCAAGAATCATAATTTATATTGTTTATAGTCATACTAAGAAAATGAATTGTGACAAGAACCTCCTTAAGGGCATGCCTCTAACCTAGCCTAAAACTGTAGTCAATACCCAATCCTTATTTTGCAGTATTTGTCGTTAATTGATATATTTGATAAAATATTGGAGTTTTCCGACAATTCTAAGGTAATTAAAATTGTCGGAAAACTCTTAAATTTTGAAAAATATGTCAATGAACGACGAATACTGCAAAATACGAGGTAGGCCTCTACGTCGGTATGATGCATACCCTTAAGACATGCTTGTAACGATAAAGGAAAAACTTTTTTGTGCTCGTGTTGCCTCTGAGTATAGAAAAAACATTATAAAGTAGACATTAAGTTTTCAAAGCTAAATTGCATTTCAGACACAGAGTGTGAATGTGGAGCAGGAAAAGATCCATCTGCTCATTGTAAACATGTGAAAGTGGTTTTTGAAGCATTAAATGATTTCATTTCAAATAAAAAATTAAAAACAAGGCATGCATGCACTGAAACATTGCAAACATTTCACAAAGCTAAGGCTTATTATGGATCACTAATTTAAGTTAAAAATTTGAATTTACAAAACATAAGTATGCTAGAAAATAAATTGGAAAATTATGATCCACGCCTAGAAAAATATATAGAAAAAAAGAAAATTATCCTACAAACGTAAGAAAATTAAGCATCAATTTTGCTAGCAATAATCAACAAAAATTTACTATGCTGCAACTGTACCGACCAGCAAATTTATATAGCCTAAACAATGATCACAGTTCATTGGATCCAGAAGATGAGTTCTTGGCACAATTAAATTTAAAGAATATTTCAGTTGATAAGAGACTTAAAATTGAAATGACTCTAGGCCAAAGTATGAATAAAAGCAATGATGAATGAAGAGAGATCAGTGAGACTGAATAGTTCTTGTTTTGATAATATATGCAATAGTAAATATCCTAAAGTACTTGCACACAAACTAATTAGGCCTGTTGATTTAGGACATGTACCAGCCATTCAACATGGAAAAAAGTTAGTCAACTAAGTAAAAACAAAAAAAATGATTTATTTATTTAACAAGCCACTTAATACTATATTAAAATAAACAACTAAATCAATCTATAATACGACCTCATTATACAAATACTATTTTAATCGCTGCCTTCACTTAAATATTCAATGAAAAAAAGTCTAGAACAATTTACATAAAATGCAAATAATAATAAAAAATATCAATATTTTAAAAATATTTTTATATACTACAAAATATCTAAAAAATTTAAAAGAAAATGAAACAGTTAAGTAAAACAAGAATAAAGGAAAAATGTTTTTTTAAGATTTTCAAAATATCTATGTATCGTGACGGGGGGCGAATTATGTGTGGGTGTTGTGATGGATGATCGTAATGACCTTGAGGATGGTTGGTTCGCCCACAGGGGTCGGCGAGTCGGGGGAATGAAGTAGACGAGTGGTCCCTAGAATATTAGTGCCTTTATTCCTTCTCAGTGTTGTTGATGACAGGAGTCGTAGGCGGAGAGAGAGCGCGGCGTGGCCCTATTTATGCTCTCTCTTGTAATTTCCTCTATGCCCCCTTAATTACCTATATGCAGCGGTGGTTTATGCTAATGTATTGGGACTTCGCGCTGTTCTCCTCCAGCGCTCGTCCTTCTACTTGCGTCCCTACTCTAGAGCATGCTGGACAGCAAAGTGCTGTCTCAGCTGCTTGTATTGTTCGTCCGGGTGAGCCGGCTAGGGTTCTCCCGTGACATGCCCCAGGGTAGGGCTAAGTCTCGTCCTCGAGACTTGTAGTTAGGCGAGAAAAAGAAGAGAGGGGGGATGTAATTTATGACCTAATTAATATTTCTAAGAAAAAGATTGATTCCCAAAAAAAAAAAAATGTTATAGCTTATTGATGTTATGGCTTTACGTTAGTTAAATAAAAATATAATTCTAGCGTATATAAAAAAGTAAATGTATAAGAAAATTATCTATTATGTTTCCTATTACTATCTAAATTTTTTTTTTTATTATCATTAATTGATTCTCTGATTTGTCCTTGAGTTTGGCACTTGGTTGCTCTTGAGTGAGCCGCTTTGGATGCGCCCGTTTGGTCGCCCCTGCTGTTGTTTCATCTGCAATATAGAGGTCTATTGGTTTGGAAGAGGGAAGTGTGGGTCTAGAGTATCGATTTCGTTTCCTTCTTGCGTTGTAAGGTTGATCTTACTCTCCCGAATACGCGGGCGCGCCTCGTCTTCTCGCATCGCAGCTGTTCCTGCTGTTCGTTTGCCTCCGATCATGTGTGCAGTTTAGGTTGCCTGGTTATAGGCGTTTGGAGAGACGCGCTCGGTCCGGGCTGGCTGTTCTAATGATTGTGCCCCTTTTTAGGATACCGAGTAGGTTCGGGAAGGTTTGGTTTGCCTTTGGGTTAGGTGAGGTAAATATGTGTTAATTGATATTTTATCTGAGGGTATTGATAGGATGTTCATGCCGTTGGATAGGTATTTTACGTTGTGTTTTCATGCTGTTATATTTCGCGTAGGTAATTTCTTCCTTTCCTTTTCAAGCATGCAGATAGATGCTCCTTATCTCTCGGATCCTGTTGCATCCACGGCGGTTGGATTTGAATTTGCGGAGTCAGCTTTTGTTGGCTTTCTTGCCGTTTTTGCTTTTTCAAAGAGAAAGCTTTGTAACGGTGAAAATTTTCGATTTGGTTTTTTTGGTTTTCTTAACGTTTTGAAAGTTCTTGAACTCAAAAAACGCATTTTTAGAAAAAGTCCGTATGTATGTGTGTGTATGTATGTGACGATTATACGCGACGCGATAACTTTCGAAGGAATCGAGTATCGACTTGAAATTTTGCACACATATTTGTTATATTTTACTTAAGAGCTGATTAAATTTCGGGAATGATCGGACCTTATTAAGGCTGTTTTTCATGAAAAATGTATGTTTTTTCAAGGCAAAAAAAAACGAATTTTTTAATAATAAGATTAAATGTAAATATTTTAGAGTTTATTTTGTATTTTTGGATAATTATTATGTCATTTATACTTTACTATGGATTTATATTTATTAAGGTTGTAAAAGACCTTTATTTGAGTGCTTTTTTTTACGAATTTTGATTTTTTGAGTTTGATATCGTTTTCATGGTTTTTTGGGTTACTCTTTACAAATTTTACATTAAAATTAATAAATTTTGTTCACAAAACCTTATAAAGGATGTTTTTGATAAAAAATACCTTATTCAAGTGCTTTTTGAAAAAATTTTGATTTTTTCAGTTTGATATCATTTACATGGTTTTCTGGGTTGCTGTTTACAAATATTACATTAAAATTAATAAATTTCGTTAACTGGACCTTATAATGGTTTTTTTTTAATAAAAAAATACCTTATTCAAGTGCTTTTTAAAAAAAATTTCTATTTTTTGAGTTTCATATCATTTCTATGGTTTTCTGGGTTGCTCTTTACAAATATTACATCAAAATTAAGAAATTTTGTTAGTTAGGCCTTGTTAAGGGTGTTTTTCGATGAAATAGTACCTTATTTAAGTGTTTTTAAAAAAAATTTCTATTTTTGGAACTACATATTGTTTTTATAGTTTTCTGGATCGCTTTTTACTAATATCGTATTTAAATTAATCAATTTCGTTAATTAGATCTTATTAAGGATGTTTTATATCAAAAAATACTTTATTTAAGTGCTTTTGGAAACAAATTAAAAATATTAAATGTTTTAATTAATCTTATTGATTTTAGATTTTTTCTCTCTTAAAGAAATAATATATTAAAATTTTAAAAATAGTTAATTTTGTTTTTCGAAATTTTTTAAGAAAGCATTCTGCCAATGCAGTTAGTAGCGGTTTTTTTTGCGCTTGCTCCTCAGTTAGTCCCCGTGCCTTGAGCAGTTAAGTTGTTTGCAACTGCTAGAGTGTCTCTCTTATTTTGCCGCATACATCATTCTGGTCTCACCATGTCTCGATTTTCATCTAGGTGCAGGTAATAATTTTTGTATTTGCTGTCTAATCTTCCTTGATTTGGGTCGTTCAGCATTCTTTGTCTGTTCCATAGCTCTTGGGCGGGACTCCCTTTTGCTCGTTCTTCTCGGCTTTCCAGCCCCGTTCGCAGCCCCGCACGTGGCAACGTCTCTTCATCCAATGTTCGCCCTGTCGTTCGCCCCAGCCTTGACCAGCGGGTAGATGGACTGAGGGCCGCAGCTGAACGTGCTGCGACCATCAAAGGCCGCTGGCGTGGCCTCCTGGATCCGGCCTCTCTCCGAGCTGGGTCTCACTTCGACGAATCCTCGCGCGGGTCTCGCTCTGGAGGTCGGGCGCGCGGTCCTCTTTCTCGCAGCCGATTTACGCGGGCTGGTAGTGGCCGACTTTGCTCCGCTGGGCATCGGACCTCCTTGGAATCGGCCCGCTCTGAGCGCGATCCTCCACCATCCTATGCTTATTCTCAGGGGGCATCGCCAGGACGTCTGCGGTGTTTTGTTTCGCCCGGAAGGTCTTCTTGCGGTGGTGATCATTTTTTCGCCTGGCCCAGTTGCGGATCGGTTGATCGCCTATCCGACAGCAGCGTCAGACCTAGCTTCGCCTCATCCTCTTGAGCGGTAAGTTGACTCGCCCCATATACCTGTATTTGCGTATGAATATGTACATATATCGCTGTTGGTTAGTTAGGTTCCTGTTTTACCGCGCAGGCTTTTTGTTCATTTGAATCAAATGCGGCGCGAAGCTTAATCCGGGTCCGCTCTTGTGCTTTCAGTTATCCTTCGTGAACCGGATCCTAGATGTGTACAAGGAGCTCGTCAGTGCTTTGGCCTCGCAGCTGGCTCGAGATCTGCGGAACCTGGCCTATGAGCGCCAGCATACATTCAGGCCAGGGTGCAGCCGTCGACGGTGTCGATTTATCTAGCGCTCCTGTCCATTCTGCTCGCGGGTGGAACACTACCGTGAGTAATATGTCCCCGAGTCAGCGAATGACTTTCCTTCATGTTCAAGAGATTGAGGAAATAAATGAATCAAATTATCAAAAATGTACTGTTTACGACTTGCTGAATTCCTTGTTTTCTATAAGAAAATTTTAAATAATTGCTAATAAGTTTTGGTGAGTATCATAAGTCTGCTTCTTCATGGCTTCTTGCTGCTTTGTGTTGATCCATCGCTGGCCTTATCTCGATATCGGGTTACCGGCGATATCTTAGGTTTGGTCGCTGATCCATGCGGCGTTGTCGATTGTGCTTGAAGCTGCAACAATGTGTGTCGATTACAGTCACAGTATAATTTCTGCTCTGGCCTGGCTCTTGGAATCGGCGTGCTGGTGAGGCAGTAGCGTCTCGACTGCCCTATAGTCAACACGTCGTCATTGATTATTCTGCTAATTTGCTGTGTTCGTTATTTGCACGTTTTCTTCGATTTCTTTGCGATTGTGTTGCTGCTACAGCTTCTGGAGGTGACTCGGGCCAAGATTTCGCCAGTATTGGTGATGTTGTGGCACCTAGGGGAAGTGCCGTGGGCAAAAAAGCCATTGCCGAAGCCCTGGAGCAAGCTGTCCGCAGGTACGCCCGTTGGCCTAAGGATATTGAGCCTAGTTACCGCCCATTGGACAGCACTGCATATTGCGTTCTCGGCTTTGGGGACGCTACTGAGGATTTGGAATCTGTCACATGCAAACGGTAATGCTTCCTTTCTTTCTTTGTGCGTGTGTACGTGCGTTGACGTAGGTACTAAAGTCATATGTGTCCCTGCAGATCTATACCTATACCTATGTGCGGTTCTTGACTCCCGGTCGAATATATGGGCCCGACCTTTACAACGGCGGTGGAGGATGCTTCTTGGTAGAAGGGAGACAATGCGCCTCGCAGTTACTTGTGGCGTCTGTCGACGTTTGTGAGGAAAAATTTAGTCAAGTTTAAAGCTAGAATTGCTCGTTTCGACCGCCATGTTGCATATTTCAAAATTTTTTTAACAAATACTTTAGTAACAACTTATAGTTTTGACATCGTGGATACTAGAAATTTACTTTCCAGAGTTTTTTTCAAACAATTTTCGTATTCTACAGTTGATACAAAATAAATTTATCTACAATTTCATGTTTTGTTGGCAAAAAATTTTTTATAACAAATAGTTTTAATTTTATCTAAAAATTTTAAAAAGTAATATACTTATGGTCCTCATGAAACACTCGTAAATTTATATAGAGCGCCAACGACTGTCTCCCAACCTGCTAGCTACCTGCATGACAACTCTTTCCTCAAGTTCGTAGGTTACCTCGAGCGTAACGAGAAATACACAGTCCTAACAACGCACTAAAATTGCCGTCGTTGCCCGTACAACAACCCAAGCTCTCAGAACAACCACTTCCACACGAATTCACCCACGTAAATTTTCAAAATTACTGTTTTTCCAATGATCCAATATCGTGCTAATAAACCAGGTTAGGGCCAGAAGAGCCACATCTACATCATATACCCGGCCAAAGGAAGATCTAATGGGGTATTATTATTGTGTTGAGTTTACTCGATCGTAGAGGCAAAAAAAAGAATAAAAAAAGAAAATTTTTTGTGTGTTGGGTTTACTCGATCGTAGAGGCAAAAAAAAAAGAAAATAACACAGCTGTTTGGTCTGACTGTGCACTGAATGGTGAGAGTCGTTGAAGAATGTTGTGTCGCGTCATTACTGGTTTGACAGCCAAATATAATCATAATGTTTTATACTGAAAGGCTTTTAATTTAATTGTTAAGAATTATGAATTAAAATGAATCCTGATTTCATTCGTTATTATACATTGTTTTTATTGACGCGTCTTCGTTATAATACTACGTTGCGTGAAAGTCGGTAGGAATAAAATACAAAATTTTTAACTTTATTAAAAATTTCGAATTTATTTAATTTCAAGTTTGCAATTATTACTGATAAATCTTGTTCACTTATTACTGATAAGCTCTGTTTTTTGACGCTCCTTCTGAGCCTACGTCATGTCAAAGTCGTGAGTCAAATACTCTCGTATGTTCAAAATTGCCTTAGTATATTTGTAATTTGTCGCCTAAATTAGTCGAGAGATATTTTTTTAGCGTAGTACTGACTTACTTTTTACCCTTACTCTACTGCCTTCTTCTTCTACTATTCGGCAAGACGCACTTGCCGGCAGTCTACATCGCACTTGCGCACGCTCTCTTGAGCAACTCACCATTGTTACTGGTATAAAACAACTTTTAGTTAGTGAAATCGCGTTCATCATAGTGTTAGCCTGATTCACTACTTTGAGTGAATTTCAATAGCTTCCTTTCTTTAACATGATGGTATATACCGATAACCTACATTACCGATATTAGCTCGCTTATTAATTATTTTAACAAAAATAACTAAAAATTTAGCAAAACCCGAGATCATATGCTTTTCCTTAGAGCAGTATCTATCATATAAAAAAATTTCAAGTCAAAATATTGTCGGCAAGTTAAAAAATTCTTGCTTCGACGTGTTTTTTTCACTTCAAAGCAAGAATTTTTTAGGATGCCGACAATATTTTAATTTAAAATTCTGTGATATAATAGATAATGCTCTACAGAAGGGCATATGATCTTGGGTTTTACTAAATTTTACGTTATTTTTGTTAAAATAATTAATAAGTACGCTAATGTCGGTAATGTAGATATTCCCACTATTCCATCCTCTGAAATTCTCGCGTATTTTACGCTATCGCCGCATAAGCGATTTTTAACACTTTGAAGTTTGTATCTTCATATGTGGATACTAGATTAAATTTTTGTTGTAATTTAAATGTGTTACTTGATCAATAAAGTTTAAAGTGTTGTCTTTTAATTGCAACTTGTGGTTTTTAAAATGGAAAAAATTTCGATGTGTTGCACGTGTTTTAATACCAGCCAACCGACTCCCGCCGCACACGGTTAGGTGCAACTTCTCCTCTAGCGCTCAGCAAAGTGCAACTCTGGTGCACTTGTTAAAAGTACCACTCTTCCTGAAATGTATTCGATCAAAGAGACATTAAAGATACTACACCACCTAATCTTAATTTGAATAGTTTACTCGTTACTTGTCTATTTCTTCTGATCAGTTGAGATTGTATCGTTAATTTACCTATTATTTTCACCTTTCTCATGGCATTTAAAGATACTTCGTTGGTAGTCAAGCTCCGCTCCCTGCCACTCCAAATACTTAGCTGTTATACTCTTAGCTTTATATTTTATAATCGATTCAAGCTTGTTACTCATATGTTTTCATTTCTAATAGGTTCATATCTGGGATTCCGGGATTGGAGCTTGCAGGAGCGCAGGGTAAATAATGTTGCAAGACACCAATGCTGCTACTTTTAATACATTTTATTTTAAGCAAAACTAAATGAAAAGAATAATGATTGAATTGATAAATTAAGATTAGACTTGAATGCACATGCTTCAGAAGGGAGCTGGCTAGCAGGCACGACCGGTGCAAGAGAGGGTCGTATGCAGAGTCAGTCACCGAGTCCTCCTTCCGTCCGCCTCAGCTGTAGGTTTCTCGAGCAAGCGTGGGAGCAAGCGAAATAGAGGCAGACTGCTATAGTCAGCTGAGATGTTGTGTGTTACGCGAAGAAGACTCGCGGTCCGACCATAACATTAGAGTTCATCTCTCAGTTGTACTCTAATCACTCATGGCTATCTGAGCCTTCTCGTACTGTAGCATCATTACCCTTATACTCTTAAATTATATGTCATTAGTATTCAACTATCACTCTGTTGACAGTCGGGAGCCTCTCCCAACCTTCACTTCATAAATTACTTGCCTGTTAAGCTTTCCCCTTACTTGGTCTTGCTTGTCATACCAAGTCTTTCTCTTTTAATTTTGCTTACGTGTTAAGCTCTCTTTTTCATTTATTGCTTGCCTATCAAGCTTTTCCCTTACTTGGTCTTGCCTGTCAGGCCAGATCTTTCTCAAATATTGCAGCGCCTGTCAAATTTTCTTTACTTGGTCAAGCCTGTCTTGCCAAGTCATTTTACAAACGCTTGCCTGTCCAGCTTTTTTCATTACTTGGTCATGAAAAAAAAAAAAAAAATGAAAAAAAAACCATCATGCCTGTCATGCCAAGTCGCTTTTTCATTTGTTGCTTGCATGTCAAGCTTTCTCCTTACTTGGTCTTGCCTGTCATATCAAGTCTTCCGCAGATCTTGCTTGCCTAGTCAAGCTTTTCCCTTACTCATTGGCGAGAGTCGTTAAAGAATGTAGTATCACATCATTACTGATTTGACGGCCAAGTACTGTTATACTGAAAGGCTCTAATTGTATTGTTATTAATTATGAATTTCATTCAAACTTTATTTTATTCTTTGCTTTTGTCTCATATTGACAATTAGTTGTTGACGCGTCTTCGTTACACTAGGTTGCATCAAAGTCGGGAGGAATGAAATTCAAAATTTTTTACTTCATTAAAAATTTCGAATTGATTTAGATTTAAATTTGCAATTATTACTGATTAATCTTGTTCACTTATTACTGGTAAGCTTTGTTTTCTTTTGACGCTCCTTCTGAGTCTACGCCACGTTAAAGTCAGGAGTATGTTCAAAATTGTACTAGTATATTATTTGTAATTTTGCGCCTAAACTAGTCGCGAGTTATTTTTGTACTGACTAACTTTTTACCCCCACTCTACTTCCGCCTTCTTCTTCTTCTTCTACTGTCCGGCAAGACGCGCTTGTCGGCAGTCTAAGTCGCACCCGCGCCTCAAGCGCACGCTCTCTCGAGCAACTCATATTATTCACTGGTATAAAACAACTCTTAATTAGTGAAATCGTGTTTAGCTGGCCTCCTTTTACTACTTTGAGTAAATTTCTATAGTTTCCTTTTCTTAAATTCTCGCGTATTTTCCGCTATCGCCGCATAAGCGATTCTTGACGCTTTCAAGTTTGTAACTTCATATGTGAATACTAGATCGAATTTTTGCTGTAATTTAAATGTGTTTTTTGATTAATGAAAGTCGAAAAATTTGAAGTGTTGTCTTTTAATTGCCGCTTGTGGTTTTTAAATCAGAAGTAATTTCCATTTGTTACACATGTTTTTTTTAATACCAGCCAACCGACTTCCGCCGTACGCGGTTCGGTGTAACTTCTCCTCTAGCGCTAAGCAAAGTGCATCTCTGGTACACTTGTTAAATGTACCACTTTTCCTGAAACCTATCCTCACTGACTCATTGTTTCCATACGGCTAAAACCGCTCCCATAAAATATACAGTCCACTCCGGTTTCGTCTTACAAACGAAAAGCCCAAATCCAAACAACTGTAACATAATTTTTTTTTTATTAATATTTTTTGGAAAAATCATATGATCAATCACGAGATTAGTCACATAATTTTTTGGGCCATAATAATACGTGATTAATCACATGATAAATCACATGATTAATTGTGTGATTAATTACGTGATTTTTTGAAGCTGGGATTGAATTTTATATTATAATGATTCAAAACTATATATTACTCATGACTCAAAAGGTAATTGTCAAAAAAATTATTAGAAATTAAATTTTATGAATAATTTTATTTATTTTTTCTATTTTTGATTATTTTTTTTATTATTACTAATTTCTCGAATATTTAAAATAAAATTTTTTACTGAAATCAACTTCAAATCATACCAACTATATACATCTCATACAAATATATACAAAAATATAAAAATATATATTTCTTTTTAAATTTGCTGCATAAGTTCTTACATAAGAACTTACATAAAAATTTATATAAGTACTTATATAAGTTCTTATGTAAATTCTTATACAAAAACTTATAAGAGAACTTATGTGAATTGTACTACTAGATAAATATTTATATCATAAGGTTTTTCATAAAAATTTACATAAGAACTTATATAAGTTCTTATGTAATTTTTTATATAAAAACTTACTTTTGTAAAAGGACTTATGGGAATTATATTGCTTGAAAAATATTTATGTCATAACGGTGCCCTGGAAGAAGAAGGGCACAACTCAGAATATGGCGAAGAAGCGCACAACTCAGCGCTCACGAATAAAGAAGGGCACAACTCGGCGTTTAGAAATGAAGGAGGGCACAACTCAGCCTAAGATTCTGAACATTTAATTTAAATAACAAACATTGTTTAAACTGACTTTAATATACGTCTAATAATAAAGTAAACACTTCATCAAGACTAAAAAAAGAATAAAGCAGCTATTTAATATTTTTATACGATCGTTCTGAGTTGTGCCCTTCTTCATTCCTCAGCACTGAGTTGTGTCCTTCTTCATTTGTGCTCCCAAGTTGTGCCCTTCCTCATCCGGGCTCCTGAGTTGTGCCTTTCTTCTTCCAGGGCATCGACAAGTACTTACATAAAACTTATATAAGTTCTTATGTAATTTTTTTATAAAAACTTACAAAAGAACTTATAGGAATTATATTGCTTAAAAAATATTGATGTCATAAGTACTTACGTAAGAACTAAATATTTTAATATTAAGCAATTCATTATTGTATAAGATGTGTTATTTACAAAACAAAAAAAAAACACAATCTGTCGTGGGACGGCTAACAGATGTGAAACATGAAATATTTAAACTGAAAAAAATATACATAATCGCAAAAAGCGATTTTTGATCTATTTAATGCAGAAAATAATATTGCTTAAACCATGCCATGCGCATGTTTGAGATGCATCACTCGCTTAGATTTTCAATAATTTTCTTGATGTAAGATATCAGACGAGTAACCCGCTTGTTGCGATTACTTATATTTTTTTCAGTTAAAACATTTCATGTTTCACATCTGTTAGCCGTCCCACGACGGATTGTTTTTTTTTTGAAGTGAAACTCCTATAGGCGCGCCGTATATGGCAAGTTAACTCGTGAAACGAGCGAGCGAGTGGATATATATTATATGTATATATATCTTCCTATATTATATAGTTGTAAGAGAAAAATTCAGTCACTTACCCCCCTCACCCCCCTCGCCACCCCTCACCCCCCTCATTGAAATTTCAAAATATAAAGAAAAAAAGGGAAAATTTTACATTTATCTCTTATATTTAAGGAGTTCGGAAAACCGTTCGCC
>JAPYZE010002548.1:0-15791 GCA_030522805.1 Leptomastidea abnormis
TATATATATATATATATATATATATACCCACACATGCGTATATATGTTCTCGCTTCTGTTTGAATATATTACAATCGATGAATGTTAATTGATATATTATCAGGTTCGTTGAATAACGTTATATATAGATACGAGGCTAAAAGTAGGATATGCACACACACACACACACACACACACATAGGTACCTCCTATACTATATAGATTCAGTTTTTAATGGAATGGACATAATATATATCTATAAAGCTCGCTTGAGTTTGAGCCTTCACTCAAATTTCACGTAAATTGCCCTTCTAGACTTTAATTATGATGATTGATTTAATGAAATGTATATAATTAATTTGATTTATCAGAACACCTTTTATCGCAGCAGGAGTGTAAGCAATGAGTACCGATCCTATGTACCGCTGCGAACAAAACGAAATGATTACTAATCTAGGGCGGGACAATAATAATAATAATAATAATACTAATAATAATAATAATAATAATAATAATAATAATAATAATAAGAATAATAATATATAGCCCTTCGGTTAATAAGTCGAATCAATGAGCGTAAATAATATCTTCATCCTATCTTGTGTACATCTCTATTATGCATACCTCTACGTGGGTACACTAAGGGTATGTATAGCTAGATCGCGCGGGTATTCGGAGCAGGAGTTCTGGCAGTCGGTGGTGGCTGCGTCACGTATATATTGAGGGGAGGGGGGGCGGGGCGGAAGGGAGGCAGGTCCTTTGTGGCTGACGCAACGTGATCTGCAGCATCTTCCCTCATGGCTCACGAGTGCATAGCCTCTGTCTATCTCACTATATCCAGCTCGCGCCTCGTCTATCCAGAGAGAGAAAGAGAGATAGAGAGAGAGAGAGAGAGAGAGACATGAAATTAGGACGCTGGCTAAAGAGAGAGAGAGAGAGAGAGAGAGAGAGGACATCTTCTACGGCACGTGCGTGCTATCTCGCGCGAAGCGAGTAGGTGTATACCACGCTCGAGACGTACTATACGAGAGAAGAGCAGCAGCATGTACAGAGCGAGGAAGAGGAGAAGGAGGAGCTAGAGAGAACCGTATACTCGGCCCAATTAGTCGAACATTGTCCCCCCGGCCACGCGACTCTGAAAGAGGATCGTCTTCCTCTCTCTCTCTCTCTCTCTCTCTCCCTCTCCCTCTCTTAGTTGGTATACTCCACTCTTGCTTGGACTCCAATTGCCTCTCGCCTGTGCAACTAGCTATTCTCCATCTCGCGTACACACACCTACACCCACACACACACACACACACACACACATTTTTATCCCACGCGAACGTACGCGTGTTCGGGTGGCTGTACACAGCTGTACTCCTTCCACCACCACCTCCACCACTCGCACAAAATGAATATTCATGCTGGATTTGCATCAATTTTTGGGCTTTCCCAACGACTACGACGACGACGACGTCACTACCACCATCGCCACCACTATATAGAGATTCTGAGCCTTCTCTTGTATAAGAGTGAGTGAGCTTCCTCTGCTTGTCCCACCCTCCTTCCCCCCTAAAACTCTCTTTCCTCCATCCTATATACGCTTGTTTGACGCGGCCAACCGGAGTGTGTTTGCGGCCGCGGCGCCGCTGCGACGGCACTGCGACGACCGTCATTTGCCGCGGGATTACAAGCGTTTAACATAAATCTGACAGGCCTTGCAAACAAATTCGCGAGAGCTAACGCTTCGCGAGAAGGATCGACCGATTGATTAAATGACCGAGTCATATCCTCTTCCACACACCTTCCCTTCTCATATACACCTATATACATACACACTTCTCTACAATGCGCAAATGGCTCTCAGTCACTCTGTAATCTTGTTTTCTCGCTCGTTGAATATCATATAGCCATCCTCTCTCTCTTTCTCTCTCTGAGTTGGCCTGGCAAATATGCCGGCTACAAGGAGAAAAGAGAAGGAAAAAAGTTGAGCACGTAGTCGTTTCCCAAAACTGCGCTTGGGACTCTCCGACTTTTATGCCAGGCTCCGCCGCATAGTTATATGAAAGGTCGTTTAGCGAATCGAGCGTAGCATTCCAACATCAGAAAGAAGAGAAAGAGAAGCGGAAATTTGCCGAGAGACAAAGTTAGCAGTATAATAACAGTAGCAGAAGTACTATATACTATACTAGTAGTGGCATACGAAAATTTTGACGAGGTATAGTATAATTGGAGCTGGAAAATTGAGTTTTTCTTGTCTTTCGCCGGGTGTGCTAAAGGGAAAGAAAGAGAGCTGCTGCTGCTGTTAATGTAGGGGAGAGAAAATGCCAAATGCAATTCGCGGTGGTCCATTCATTAAAAGCCTTTGAGTGCTTGGACGCGCGTGTGAGGGAGAGATATATCTTTATCCGCAAGGGATGGAGTGAAAATTCTAGGGATAGTTCGTCGCTAACGCACACAAGCCATGCATAGTCGGCTCAGAGCGTTAGACGCACCGGTTGGATAGTAAAACCAACCCCTTTCCTCGAACACGTACTTCTTCTCTAGGCTTTTGCATTTTCACGTATGTAGAAGTGTAAAAGCTCTCTCTCTCTCTCTCTCTCTCTCTTTTTACTTCTGTTCTCTTTCTCTCTATGTCTCTTACGTTGATTTATAACTCGCGCTCGTTGGAACTACGGAATTTCGCGTAGCTTCTTCTACCGACCATCTTTTTCTTTTTCTTTTTCTTTTTTTTTTCTTTTAACGGAAATCCAGTTGAGCCTGACAACTAGGAATTTTGTAACGGTATAAGGTAGTGGCTTTGCTAGAATGTTTTTAACCGAGTGGAATTTTTTGAAACAAAAATCTAAATAAATTTTTATACTTTATTTTTTAATGATTTCTATTTTTATTGTATATTTTAGCTATTAACTAATGACGGTATTATGCACTTGTACAATATAAATTCTGTTGAAATAAAATTTAACATCTAAAGTCCTATTTTATTCTTGAGACGTTGATATTATCCAAATGTACAATAGCCAACTCGTATTTATTTTTTACAAAAGAATAATATACATAATATACAAATTTGAAAAATAATTAGTACAATATCATATAATATTACGATATCCAGACCGATGCGTTATCATAACTTTTACCTAATTATTTTTATTCCTTCAAGCGTGTAGGTATATCATACTTCACGCGTTGTTGTTGTTTAAAATTTTTTTTTTATAATAAATCTTTTATTTAAACAAAAAAAATTGTTTTTTTATAAAGAAACAAGAGAACAAAAAGAAAAACAATACTTTCTCACATAATTAATCTACGTATATGCAGGAGGGAAAATATAATACGTGTATAGTCATCGTTCGTAATGTATATCAAGCCAACGATCATTTATCATTCCCAGACTTTCAGAGCTACAACATTTGCACTCTTTTTTATTATCTACTCAAGAGAATGTATTTGTTTTTCCATTATCAAAAGTAGAAAACATTTTTATGAAGATGTAAATTTTTTTTTTAAAAATACAGAATGACCCTGACAACGTAATTAAATGACATTCCATTAAATTTTTTGCCTTTGTAGCAGAATACTAATGATGCTAAATATAAATAAGTGCGAAAATAAGTATAAATGGGTGAAAACAAAAAAAAAAAAGAAAAAAGAAATTAAACATAGCTTTCAATCTAGGTAAACTCTTTCTTACTGCAGTTAGTTGCTTGGCCTTTTTGCTTGGCCGCACCTAAATGCTTCATGGGTGGTTGCGTGATGATCAAACTTTATTACTACGAAGCGCATCAAGTCCCTTAAATGAAGTTATACCGGACTAGACTCTGCTTTTGCTGTCTCTCGTATGACCGTACATGCTCGCTTACACAAGTAGTAGCAGCAGCAGCATCGTATTCCCCAGTGGCCGTACGAGCTTTCTCTTTGAGTTATTTGCTTTATATATTGATGGCGGGCAAATTTTCGACTTCTACACGGAGCAACGTTAATGTCAAAGCATATCGATTTCAGAAGGTAAAATTAGTTGATTTTCAAAGGAAATCGTTGACCCTTAATGCACATGGGGCACCTTAGAACCCGCTAAGAGTAACCAATGCTTCTTAGTGTCTAGTTGATTACTTGAACAAACTAATAATATGTTCTCCTTTTGTTAATCAATTATTAGAACAAAATGTGTGCAAGAACATAAATTTAAAAAATGTCTTCAAACAATAAATAATCAAGTAGCCTGGAATTTGTTAGAAAAAAAAAAAAATTGTTTTGGATTACAAAATACCTGCAGCCATTAAAGCTGACCGATACCCCAACACGGTGTTATACGATTTTTTTTCACTGCTTGTTAAATTGTTTTGGCTTAGGTCCAATAGGTATCGTCACTTGTTATCTGGTTAGAATAAAATACATTGTAATTTAGTATCGCAACAATTTATTTATAACGTTATGTATAATTATAAAGATAAACAATCATTGCTCACTCAAAAAATTTTTTAAATTCAAGTAATTTTGAAAAAAAAATGTGAAAAGAATAATATTTCAAAATTAAGTAAGTTAAATGCAAATAAGTTTATCGGCTTATGCAATTAAGAAGCCGTGACACAGCTGAAATTTCTCGAGTCCTTTCATAAATGTATGTACGTATGTATGTATGTATGTATATGTAGTTGCCAGACGGAGGACGAGAAAACGTGCGCTTCAAATTGCTTTGTATTAATCGTGAGTTCCTCGAGAAATTGTAATTGCAGCAGCGCCACGCTGGCAAAATAATCTTCCTTAGCTGATTGGTTCAACTACTACTTCGTCATTTAGCGAAGAACTTGTGTACAACTAACGCGCTTGTAGTTTCCATGCATAATTATAAAAAAAAATTTGTTCATTCACATATCTTGAGACTAAACTGCAAAGCTGATGTGCTCATACAGTATGTGTTATATAAAAGAGGTATGAGTGAAGCATATGTACAATAATAAGTATAATGAAATACGATTGTTCAGAAAAAAATTTGTTATAAAGAGAAGAAAAAGAAAATAGCTTGTCTAAATTGCAGAGTTAAAAAAAAAAAAAAAAGATCTGGACTTTGATAGTTGAGGGTAAAAAATAAAAAAAAAAGAGAGTTGACTTGCTCTCCCTTTGTAGCTCAGTTCTTACGAGAGTGAGCGCAAAAAGAAAGCAAGAAAGAAGAAAGCTTGCGGGGTAAAAAAGGGGGGCGAGGAAGGAAGGAAGGAAGGAAGGGAGGGGGGGTAGATTCTTGACTGAGGCCGTCGAAACAATGCAACGGTCGCCAGGGCTCTTTATTGCATTCTTCAATTAAGCGAGCTCTTTGGCGAGTGCGCGGGTGGGGAGAGAGAGAGAGAGAGAGAGAGAGAGAGAGAGAGAGAGAGAGAGAACGAGCGCTTTCCAGACCACGCCGCTGCTGCTGCTATAGTGTACCCCTACAGTACACCGCGACTCTCGTTTGTGTAATTAATGGCTACGTTTGCACACGAGCTCTATGTATATATACTAGATCCTACGCGAGCTCTGCTCACAAACGCGCAGCTCTTTCCCTCTCTGCGGCACACATCACCTTGTAATCTAATTTTTATTGTTATTATTATTATTTGATTTCTCCCTTTGCATAATCAACCCCTTAGCGGTTGGCAAAATTACAATGATTTAGCTCTTAAATATAATCTCTCGATCGGTCAATTTAAATACGTGTACTAATTATTCATTTTAGCTAAATCCTCTTTGTTCAAAATTGTTTGACGTAAAATTACAAAATATTTTAAATTTCGTGCGGAAAATGTTTAAAAACATTTTTAATTCTACATTAATTTTTAATTGTTGAGTTTAATTATGCGTTAGTTAAATATAAATGATCCTTGCTAGGATTAATTAAAAATTTGAAGAAAATAAAATTGAAAAAAAAAGGAAGCGATGTTGTAGCTTAGCTGGAATTTAATTTGTTGATGAATCGCTGACGAGGGTCTTGCACCAATTTGTCGACTGATTAGGTATGTAGGGAGATTGCCAGTACTTAACGTCTACACTGCTGTACTGTTAAAGATTTATTCGTCTTGCTGGATGTGCTAGAAAATGAGAAAGTAACAAGGAACATGAGATTGTTTTATTTTTACAGCTTCTTGTTCTTTTTTTTTTTTTTTAAAAAAAAAGCTTAATTCTAGGAAATGGAATTTTAACGAACATTGTAATGAAATTAATTTTATTAATTTTTTTTAATCTCTTCTGTCATATTAACTTTTAAATACCATTTTATTATTTCCTTCACCGATGTTTTTTTTTTATGCGACATTTTTTTATTAATGTTACGTATTACAGTGGATGCACAGACAGATAGAATAGGGAAAAAAATGAAAGGTAACAATACTGATTACATTAAATTTATTAAAATTCAAAGTTTAGTTTTTGAATTACATATGTTTTCCTATGTATCCCCTCGTAATTTAAGCAAAACTTATTGTTAGTCAATTGCAATGTGCCAGTTGAAATTCATAGTTTGAATTTCATAGAACATTTGGCTGGCTGCTACTGCTATTGCTACAGTTGAGGGGAAACATTGGTTCTCTCAAAATACAGCATACTGTATTATTTTAGTCTCGTATTCTTAACCTGAAAATATTATTTTAGGAAGCTACGATACCCAATGTTTGTAAAGCAGAAGCACACGAACATACACACACACACACACACACACACACACACACACACACACACACACATTTATACATACACATTCACCTGTCATTCGCTCGAAATATTCGAATGATATACGCTTGGAATAACACAAAGTCATGTATAAAAACCATCTATATTACTACCAAAATTTCAATGTTTATTATTCAAAACCCATTTTTTTTCTTTTCTTTTTTTGCAAACTCACACGTTGGTTACAATTTCATAGTCAATTTTCCAAAGAGTAGTGTGGAGCCAGAAAGGGTTTCGTTTTATTAATAAAACGTTATTGGCTTTCGGTCGATTGGCCACAAAGTCTTTATTGAACCTCGCTGTCTATATACATACGCATCAGCTGTGCTTTGTGCTAATTACGAGAGGCTAGCTATTACCACGAGATCTAGCTGCATGTATACCTATGCATGATGTAGAGAGAAAGGGTTTGGTGGTGGTGGTGGTCGCTGTATCGAAACGTCCTAAGATATGAGCTTTACACGCGAGACAAATTGGGTTAATTGCTAAGATCCGTTCGCGTGCATGGCATAGCATTTGTAGTACACACACGAGACACCGCTGCTTAGCCACGTACACTTTAGCTGAGCCCCCCAGCCCCTCGATCCCCCACCGCCTATGTATGCTACCCGTGTTACAATTAGGAATCCAAACCACAATCCGCTACTCCACCTTCTACTCCACCTTCTCCAACGATCGATTTGCCTTTATTAATTGCCTTTTAATTGTTCGATAACTTGATTACTACCGCGTGACCGCGCGCGAGCCTGACTTGTGCTTGAATCCAAAATAACACGCTATTTTATTTTTTTTTCTCATTTCCAGAAGGAAATAGCTCTGATTATGTGATACATGCTATTTTAGTCCTTATACACTGCAATTACGTGTAAAAATATAAGACGTAGAAAAAATACGAAGTAATCCCAAATCCCAGCAAATGTTATTTTTCTTAGATATATTAAATAAATAATTTGCGCGCGTGCGTGAAAGCAAAAAGAAAAGGAAATAAAAAAAGATGTGTAGTCAGTTTCTTCTGAAGTAGTCAGATAAACAAGTTATCTTACGAATTGGAAGCATACAAAGAAGAGCGTGTCCAATTAGCCCGAGTTTTCCGTGCTCTTGCGCTTCTCTTCTCCTCGCCAGCCAGCCGTTTGCACGAACGCTATAATATAGCTCGCGTTCGCCAAGTTTTATTTATCTTCGGGACAGTCTCTCTGTCGATCGATGCTATCCTAACAAGCGAGGGAGAGAAAGAGAAAGAGGACACTAGGTGGGCGACTCTGGCACATGTCGAGAAGGATCCTGGAGAAAGCTATAGTGGTAGTGGTGGCAAGCCTAGGGCAGAAAGGGTCGAAGTATCGGGAGTAGACCGAGCATCGCTTGTCACGGCTGGACTTTCAATCTCGGGCAATCCAAGTGAGTTCCAGAACAAGCAGGAGGAGAGCTACTGGGGGGAGGGGGGACTGCTGCTGCTGCTGGAGAGAGCCAAGTTGCGAGGATCTCAGATGCCCCCGACCTCCTTACCCCGCATACACCACCCGTTTGCTCAACTCGTACACTCTCGCTCTGTCTCCGTGGGGAGAAATCAGCCAGTTCGTTGATCCGTGAGAGGACACTTAGACACTCGGAACTCCCTCCTCCTCCTCCCTCCCTCCCTCTCCTGGCTTCGCCTCTAATCATCCTAAATGGCGGTCACTTGGACATTTCCTATCCTAAGATGTTGACTTTGGATCTGCGCTACTTCCACTCTGCTATATCATCCTCCCCTTTCCCATCATCCTCCTCCTCCTCCTCCTTATCTGAAACCCCTCCTCAGTTTACTTAAACTTTTTCCCTATCTCCACTTACCCATAACGTTTACTCTTCATCCTCCCACCCTCCAGCACTTGAGTCCTTCTCGACTTGAGTTTGCACGTGGAACGCATATATCAATAGATCCTATTCTCTGTGTACGTTTTCCTAACGCGATATTATCTCTCTCACTCTCTCTCTTCTCATCCGGTTGTTGGAATATTGTAAAATATTCTACCGACGAGATTTTCTGAATCTCTGCCATATTAAATCACAAATTTTTTAGGTAAAAAATAGTATTTGCATTCGGATATGCTCGCGTGTGTGTGTGTATGTTTTTTTTTATCTTTTTGATAAATATTTCATTCATGCGAGAAAAAAAAAGAAAGAAAATACTTTGGAGAGACTTTTTATTTATTCCATCTCAATTTGTTCGCGTATTTTTAAGAAATATTTAAAGTACTTCGCGAGTAGGGAAGTTTTGTTGTTGGATAAGAAAGAAAGAAAGGATGACTTGTCGATACTTGTCGGGCCTACGTGAGTAGGGTGAAAAAAAAAGTGAGAGGGTAAGAAAAAAAAGGGGTAAAATGAAGCCCGAAGAAACTGATTTAAAGTTTCTTGCCAAGCGTTAGCCCAACTTCTCTATATACTTACCTACCTACCAATCTTACCAGCAAGATAGTTTTGCGTTGTTCTCGCAACGTTGCAGTTGTCGTCGCCGTTACATCAAGAGAGTGAAAGCTTGAGTGAAAAAAGGAGTAAAAGGAGTATAGAATGGAAGAGTAGAGAGAAAAGGCAACAACAAAAATAGACAAGGGAAAATAATTGAATGTCGTGAACAGCAGCAACAGCAGCAGCAGCAGCTGTAACGTTGTGGTACAGCTACTTCCAAGATAATATAACCAACTCCCTTGGGAATAATTACAAAATCTTTCATCCCGAATTTTCGAAATAAAGGAAACGAAAAAAAAAGCAAAAAATATAAGAAAAAATCAATTTTTTTTTCAATTCAAAGTTCTCCACGTTCATTCTCGGTAGATTCTCAGCGCGAATGACAAAAAGACTGTATTTTGTACTTCGGGCACTTTTGCTATTTTCTAACCAAGCTCGCTCTCTTCGTATACACGCTTGGTGTCTTACTGAGCAAGTTTTCGCTTCTCTTTTACAAAAAAGAAAGAGGGTGAGAGAGTCAGTCCAGTCTTAAGATTCCTCAGTTCGAGTGCTCGGAAAGTAAGAGGTCCTTTCCTTTTAAGGTAGCATAGTGGTGGAGGCAGGTAGGCACGCTTCTTAAAGCTGTTCTTTTCTCAGTGCTAAACTTCAGTGTCTCCGAGTCGAACATCTTTAAGGAACACACCCTTTTTAGAAACTTCCAGCTAACGTTATATACAACTATACCTACTCTGTACGTGCGGCCAACTGGCACAATCTCAAACTTGACCTTATATAAATAATAAACAAATACAGCTTGCATTATTTTCCTTTTTTCGTTTAACTTTATATACCTTTACTCTTATTATTCTATTTATTTCATTTCAAATTGTTTAATTTGATTTATCACAAATTTAAATGTAATATTATAAAGATATATTTTCATAAAAGTGATGTGAAGACAAAGTTTTATTAAAAAAAAAAAATATATATATATATTGAAGAAGGTTATGGATGATTAATAATAAGCGTAGAAAGCTCGAGAAGAAAATTACGGGTCCATAATTAATTCGTCTGTGAATGGCAAACCGAGGCAATTATTCTCGCAGCCCTAAACAAGCAGAAAGAGCAAAGAAGACTTTGCGAGAATAAAATGGGTGCAGAAAAGAGAAGAGCGAGAGGAGGGAGGGGGCGGAAGCAGTAGTGGCACAGTGGCAGTGGTGAAAAAGAGGCCACGAAAAGAAAAAAAAAAGAATCTGGGTAGTAGTAGAAGTAGTACTGGTGGTGGTGGGAGAGAGGGAAAAAGAGCTTGGGTAGAAGAAGGTAAAGCAGCAGGGGGAAAGAGAGCTGAAGAACGTGCGGTGGAGGTGTGTAATGCGTATAAGTAGGGTAGCTACAAGAGTGAGGGAAAGCTTGCGGCAGCTGCTCTCGGATTAGTGGGTAGTGCTGCAGCAGGGGGGGTATAGGTAGACTGTACTGCTTGCTTCACGTGCGTATACCTACCCCGTCCTCAACACTCCAAATGCGATGCTAAGTAAGCGCCACGAGCGGTAGAGGTATATTGCTGCTGCTGGTACTGCTGCTACTACGAGCATTTCGGCAAGCCACGTATTTCATGTAATGCATCCGGCCGTAATCCATTGCCCGCTGAGGTAGCTATATATAGCTCCCCCCCTTCCTTCCTCCACTTCTTCTTATTCTGCTGCTGCTTCCAGCAGCGATGTGTGTTAGTATGTGTGGGGGGGGGGGGGCTCTGGCGTAAGTAGACGGGGCACCCGCGACGATTTGAACCGGCAGCTACGACGGCCTTATAGCACTTTACGTAATTGACTCTACTCGACTCTGCTGCACGTATATGTACTTATATGTATATGCATTGCATATATACATATACACGAGGCGTGTATGTGTAGACTTTAATGCTTATCGCACCATGTGACTCTACCTATTTCCCAGGCGAGCTTCGGAGTGACGTGTTAAACGATCGTTAGCAAGGGAACATCTTAGAGTTTGTCAACTCGATATGTAGCTATATGTATTTAGCTCACATAACCGAGTGCACTAACTCACTCACTCACTCACTCACTCACTCACTACGACTTCCCGATACATCATGTATGAATTTCAACTCTTCAAATTAGCTCTTTGACTCGGTTTAACGTTTTAACAAAGTTGTAATCTAACGTTTGCAGCAGATGTGAAATTTTTCTTTTTTTTTTTCTATCAATTGTGAATTATTATCTTAATTAAATGTACTTAGCGTACCGTGCTAATATTATTATTGCACTTATATCACTCACATAAAGTTACATTAGCTTTTTTTTCGGCTAATTATTTTACGCCAAAAGTTAATAAATTAAATGAGAAATGGTGTATGTATATGTGTGTGTATGTGGTGTGGTGTGGTGTATTATGCATTATATGTTATAAAATTGAAACGCCAAATTTTTAACGAGCAATGACGTGAGACGTGAAATTTTAATGAATTAATGTTTTTCATCCTGAAAATCTGAAAATCTTTAACTAGTACATTTGAGCAATTTTCCACGAAATAACGTCATGTTTTAATGGATTATTAACGGAAATTTGTCCGTCCGAAATATAAAATTTATTATTTGCATGGCAAACTGTCTGTAAAAATAATAATTAAAATGGGATAATAATCAATATTTATTTATACAATCCACTTATTTTCCACATGCCGGATTTAACATTGTAATTTTATTTTTTAAGCTCAATTTAACCGTGAAAAATATGTTGGGTTAACAAATATTGAATAGTGACCTACTCATAATTTATGTAATAATTAAATTAATCTTTTGTGTTACAGGTATTACGCATTAAAAATTTAGAGCGGATGCTAATTCGGAAAAGTTGGCGTGATGCTCGGCTGTAACAAAATCATTCGTCGTTTCGGTGAGTATTTACCTATAATTTAAAATTTGTTTAAATAATTGTCTAATTAAATAGTTTAATGAATCTACAGAACTGTAGGGAAACTAACTTTTATTATTTTTTAATTTTCTATTTTCATTTTATCTTTGTTAAATTTCTACTCGTTAGGGGATTCTTCGGTTTTTTTTTGATGATAAAAAAAAACCGAGCTGGCTAATTTTTTTTTTCGTCGTGATAAATTTCTCGGCATTTATTTTTCTCTCATCCCTTATCTGGCTCACTTCCTTTTTCACAAGTCTCCTCGCTTGTCGCGGCTACTTTAACGAGGATATTAAAGTGTTTTAACCTCACTAGCTCAAGTAGATTACAAGCATTAGAGAAAGAAAGAGAGAGAGAGAGAGAGAGAGAGAGAGAGAGAGAGAGAGAGAACAGAGTAGAGCAGAGTAGAGAGCAGAGCTGCTTTGCTGATACTGACAATAAGAATCTCTCAAACTCTTGCGGCGCTCCAACACAGAACACTTGACCCTGAATGAGCAGAGTCGTTGACATACTCCGATCTGCCGAGTCTACACTTTTTTTTGGCTACTTTTTCATCCCTCGTGTAGAGAAATTAGATCAAGTGCCCTTTTCCCCCCTTTTTTTTCAAATGTCCTCTCAATTTTAAAATTTAATAGGCTGAGCTGTGTAGAAATAAGGTTTTACTAATTGACTTGTTTTAAACAAAATAAATTATTTTGTTCGATATGAGAATATTAATTCCCTTTTTTTTTTATCAACAGGAAAATTAATTATTTCTTTTACTTTGTATTTTGAAAATTATGCGGTTGTATTGATATTGTGATTCATTAAAAGCAGCTAGTATACTCGTATAATAAATGAGATGCTTTTAAATTAATATTTGATGTATGTATATTGTTAGTCGAAATTCATTGATGTACGTTAATTAGATTTTTAATTTTAATTCATAATTTCGTATATTTATTATAATAAAATGTAAAATTTTAATATTAATAAATTTTTCTAAAACCACGTAAAATGAACAAGTATCAAATAATAAAATAATTTTTTAATCAACATAATTTGAATAACATACATATATCCGTTTATTTTGTTAAAAAAGATAATATTTAAATTTTTTTATAAATTCTCAAGAGTTTTATTTTATTGTATTTTTCTAAGATTAAATTTATGTCTGTAAAAAAGTCGAGTCAACGTAATCAATATAATCGTAGTAGAATCGCAAGTACAACTGGGAGAAAGGAAGAAAGAAAAAAGTAGAGATATTGCGTATTGATAGAAACGAGAGTAAAGGTGTTGTTTTCGAGTCAGTGGGAGGGTAAAGAGTTAAAGGTAAACTGGCAAGAAAGAACAAGAGAGAGAGAGAGAGAGAGAGAGAGAGAGAGAGAGAGATAGTGCAGTGAAAATCGCCGAGAGCTGAAGCAGACGCGGCATCGCGAGGAAGAGAATGAGAGAACTAGGAAAATAGATAGAAGCAGCAGGGCATGGTGAAGAAACAGGAGTGAGGGGGGGGGGGAAGGTGAGAAAGAGAGCAAGAAGAGAATGTGTCTGCGACTCGAGTAGTAGCGAGGGATGCAACAAAACGCGCGAGAGAGCGGAGGGTGCGCAGGGAGGAAGAAGGGTTGTTGCATTGTCTCGAGATGTGGGTCAGTCCGACTTTCTCTTTTCCGGGCTGGAAGCAGGGGGAGGAGGAGAGCTGGGGGTAAAGTTCCGTCGCGCAGCTGGCGATACGTTGGCTACTGGTGCGCTAGCTTTCTATGTTACGCCGGGTGCGGCGGTTGTGCACTGGCTGGCTGGCTCGAGGCTAGGTGGCTTCTGTGTAGTATATGTAGCTCTCTCCCTCCCTCTCAATCTTTCTCAATGGTTATATGTATAACGCGCGCCGACGGGCAAGACAAAGTTGCGGGAGCCGATGGAGGAGGCAGGGCGAGGGTCTACCGCCTATATACACCACTACCGCTATACGCTAACGTTACGTCAACACCGACCGCGTAGCGTAGCGTATAGTTACCCTAGCCTCTCGGTATACATCGCCAACAACTTATTCAATATTAAAACGACGTGGTCGTGATACCAGAACAACCAGCTTTTACCCCGCTTCTCTCCTTCCATCCTCACTTTACTGCTACCCTCTACGCTTGAACGAACTCACCGCTGCTGCTGCTGTGTCGGTGCGCTCGCAGAGATGTTATATCGTCGTCGTCGTCGTCAGTTCGTCCGGGTTTTGTGTATACGCGAGGACGACAGAGTGTCTGTCAAGACTATTTCACGGCTGACGAGATGCGAGTTTCTCGAGCTTGAGGTTTCGCTTCTCTTCATCTCTGGCGGCTGTTGTTGCTGCTGCTGCTGCTACTTCTCTCTCTCGCGGCATATCGGTATACTATTCACTGATGCGTACTTTTTTCAATTAGCAACTACTTCACAGTCCTTACCTACTACTTCGATCATTATTATTGTTATTATTCCTATAACGATGTAAATTTACCTTTTTTCTACTTACTTGTTTCTGTGTACTTATATTGAACTTTGTCGATATTATGGGTATATAGCCGTGCAATTGTTATTATTTATATGTTTATTTAATAATTTGTTAAAACTTTCTTTAAATTCCAGTGCTACTGGTTATTATTCCAAAGACAAGCTTGCACAAACTTTCAACGTGAAAACATAGTCTTTATTTATATATGTATATATTAATTTTTGTTTTCATTAATTAAGATAGTTAGCATTTTCTATTTACTTAATGCAAGAGACTAAACGAATTTACAACATTAACTTTGTAATACTTATTTTCTCCAAGTAACGACATTTTACTTGTACTTTGCAAGACTACTTGATTAAATTATCCTTAAAAAAAAAAAAATCTTTGAGTACTTTGTAAAAATGTCAAGACAGTTTAAACGAATTAAGCCGATAAACATAAAAAATATATAAGTTAGCCAGCATCATATTAAATAAAAATTCATATAATATATTATGTGCGTGTCGAGATGTAAGAGATCAAAGATGACTATATATATTATACTTATAAAGATCAGGTGTTCTAATTGCAATTTGCCTTATTTTCTCATTTAAATGTTGATGGCCCAGGCTGGAAAAGCCATTATCCGTAACGCGTAGCGAAGTTGGCTGACGTTGGTTCGAGTAAGTAAGAGAGCAAGAGAGCAAGAGAGAGAGAGAGAGAGAGAGAGAGAGAAAGCTGGACGACCGCCGCGAGCCTTGAATTCTCGTTTCGAGTAAGAGATAATTTCATTTTCGTGAAACGCCGATGTCTAAGATCCAGCGCTCACAGCCTGAATCTCGGCAAGACTAAGTGAATAAGGCGCGAGTAAGACAGGGAGAGAGAGAAAGAGGAAGCTCTTCTACTTTAGCTTTAGCTTTATATATAAGGGAAAGGGAGAGGCTATGCGCTTTTGCTGTAGTACTACTACTACTACTACTACTATTACTACTACCCCTTCTCTCTACGTCTTTGCGATTTTCTCTTAAATAAAAACAAAAAAGAAAATAACTTGGCAAACTTGCGATGAGATCACCCTTGTGCATGCTTTGAAACTAATTTTTTTTTCTTTTTTTTTTCGAATATTTAGTAAATATTAAAGTTTCCTTCGATAAGAATTTTATATGTTTTTACTTATTTTTTTTCCGAGAAAAATAGTTTAAAAAAATTAAAAAAAAATATTTATAGTTAAAAAAAAAGGTTTTTTGCAATTTCGTGCGCAAAATTCACTTTTGCGCACGTTTAGCGGTGCGCAAAAAGGTACTTTCCCGCACGTTTTTCTTTTGCGCACGGTTTACAG